>VWZL01003085.1:969-37969 GCA_013396915.1 Stercorarius parasiticus
CATAGACTTCTTTATGTTCAGGTTCCTCATGTGGTCACAAAACTGATCTTCTCTTACAGTCCCTGCTTTGCGGTCCATGCACTCAAGAGGTGTGAGAAGAGAGGCTGCCAGTGAAGACTGAGACAAAAACGTTGTTGAGTACCTCAGCCTTCTCCTTGTCCATTGTTACCAGTTTGCCAGTCTTTCTCATCAAGGTGGTGTACGCTTCATTTGACCTTCCTTTTCTGGATTACATACCTGTAGAAGCCCTTCTTTGCATCCCTTGCCAAGTTCAGCGCCAGCTGTGCCTCGGCCTTCCTGACTCCATCCTTATACAACCGGGCAGCGTGCCTGTACTCTTCCCAGGATACCTGTCCCTGCTTCCACTGCCTGTGTATTTCCTTGCCTTCCTTTCCTGATTTCTTACACCTGGAGATCAAGGTAGCCTTGTTAGTGCTTTCTCAGTATGTAAGAAGCAAGAAATAGTTGGGAATTCAAAATGGTGCTTCATCCTTGTACAAGAGGTTGCTGGCAAATAGAGACTCTGTGTCTGCTTATCCTGAATTGCTCTGTATGTTGTTTTCTCATGAGCTTAAAGGAACTAGAAAATATGCCCTAAAGTCTTCCTGACAGCAGATTTTCTTTTTTCCAGTCCTCCAACTCATTCTCAGTAGCGTCAGCTCTCTTCTGCCCTCTGTCACTTTAAACTAGCAGCAAAACACCCACATAAATCACACATGGTATGTGAATACTGTTGTGAGGAGAGGTGAGTTAAAGCACATGACTACAGCACTGAGCTTGGGTTCCCCCTGAAGAGCCATTTCTTTTGTAGAGTCTGTGCAGAATTAGTAGCTACCAACTTTGATATGACCGGCTTGCTCACTGGAATTGGCACAGCAATACAGTTATGCTGAAACTGAATCCAAGCTAAATACTTCAGTAGGCAATTTAAACTGTGAGAGAGTGAAAAGGGAAGGGCAGGCAGTGTATTTAACTCCTCTCTAGCTCAGCTGTACCTGTCTTGGTACATGGGTAATGCCATGTCCTAAAAATAATACCAAGAATTCTGAAGGATTTCATGATGGTCCTGAGTAAGTACCAATTGAAGGGTGCGGTGCAATACTTACGTTACGGTCTATTGCCCTTTCAGCTCATGAGCTACTCAGTACAACAAGAGCAATGTTTTCCTTCATATCTATAAAGCGGACAGAAAATCTACACTACTTCAATAATAAAAACAAGAAGACATTTCGAATAAATCGAGAAATAAAAGCCCAGACAAAACAGAGACAGTGAAAATGGCTCATTCACATCTGGTTAATAAATGACGTTTCAAAGACAGTTCTTGAATTGAAGTGTAAATGAAAGAAAGAAAGTAGCCTATTGAAGCAATTTCAAGGATGCATTCCAGGTGAGGTCTTCAAAGGCATATAATTCAAGGAACCAGTATTAATGGAAAATTTTTGGAAATGAGGCTTCTGCAATTGTAAGATGTAAAAGTTATGGAAATTTTGAAGGCATGGAAAAAAATTACAGTGCAGCTAAGTTCCAAATTCCTTTTCTGCTCACTCACCTTCCCTGCAATTTGGGGCAAAGTTGTAATAATCGATGTAATAATCAAAGCATGTAATAATCAATTACTTGTCAAAATTATATTTAACATGTTTCTGAAAGAGTGAGCAATATAGTATTTACCACAGCTCACACATGGTACAGCTTTTGAATAATGGCAAACAGATGTAGTATTAGAGATGGAACTGTCCTGCTGCACAGTAAGCACAACGTTGTTATGGTTTTTTCCTTTTGAGGTTAACATATTTTCAAAATAAAAATATATAAACAGGAAATGTCAACGTTGTTGATACACATAAAGTGGAAGACTACACCTAGAGGATTCAGAAACTATGTAAATACAGACAATATTATAATGCAGATACTGAAGCAACTTGCGTTTTCAGTTAAAAACCTAGAAAATATAGATTAATAATGTCAAATGCATCCATTATAATGTGACTGACAGAGTACAGCATCATAAATTAGCTATAAATTTAGCCTACCCGATAAATGTGTACATATATTGAACAAGACCAACTGCTGGGTCCTGCACTTGGGTCACAACAACCCCATGCAACACTACAGACTTGGGGAAGAGTGGCTGGAGAGCTGCTTGGCAGAAAAGGACCTGGGGATGTTGGTTGACAGCTGGCTGAATAAGAGTTGGTAGTGTGCCCAGGTGGCAAAGAAGGCCAACTGCATCCTGGCTTGTATCAGGAATAGTGTGGCCAGCAGGACTAGGGAAGTGATCATTCCCCTGTACTCAGCCCTGGTGAGGCCCCACCTCGTGTACTGTGTTCAGTTTTGGGCCATTCACTACAGGAGGGACATTGAGGTGCTGGAGCATGTCCAGAGAAGGGCAACGAAGCTGGTGAAGGGTCTCGAGCCCAGGTCTTATGAGGAGTGGCTAAGGGAGCTGGGGTTGTTTAGCCTGGAGAAAAGGAGGCTGAGGGGAGACCTCACTCTCTACAGCTACCTGAATGGAGGTTGTAGCGAGGTGGGTGTTTGTCTTTTTTCGCAAGTAACAAGTGATAGGATGAGAGGAAATGGCCTCAAATTGTGCCAGGGGAGGTTTGGATTGGATACTAGGAAAAATGTCTTCACTAAAATGGTTATCAAGCATTGGAACAGGCTGCCCAGGGAAGCAGTTGAATCACAAAGACGTGTAGACGTGGTGCTGAGGGACGTGGTTTAGTGGTGAACTTGGCAGTGTTAGGTTTGCGGTTGGACTTCATGATGACAAAGGTCCTTTCCAACCTAAATGGTTCTATGATTCTATGACTTTGTATATATACATATACATATGTGCATACGTATATGTACGTATATTTTTGAAGTGTTCAAAGTCAGGTTGAATGGGGTTTTGAGAAACTTGATCTAGTGAAAGATGTCCCTGCCTGTGGCAGGGGTGTTGTACTAGATGATCTTTGTAGGTACATTCCAATCCAAACCTTTCTATGATTCTGTGGGATTTTATAAATTTATGTATATATGTGGTGTGTAATATGACCAGGTGGAAGTGTTAAATTGGGTTTTTACTGCTTCCTGTACCTGAGGTTAAATGCATTTATCACTGTGCTCTGAAACTAGTCCAGATACCTAGGTTGCTGCTAAGAGATCAGTGATAATTTGCAAACTTAGAGTGTTTTTCATTGTGAAGGGAAAAGAACTTGTAGAATTCCATTTTGCAAGTACTGTGGTGCGAGGGAGTATGCTAATCCACGTAGGACAGGTAGGTGATTAATTACACCTTTGTAAAGTACAGGCTACCTTCAGCCCTACAGCTTAGATGAAGTCACTAGATATAAACCAAAAATTAATTTGGCCTATTTAATTTCAGGCTTTATATGATAATTATTTTGTCTCATTGTATTTTCGAATTGAGCTGTGTTGCAATGTTTAGCAAGAAGAGTTAAATCTGCATTCATATTATTTGGGTTCTATTTTGCATTTCGTTGTATGTAGCTTTAAGAAAATTATTGCTGAGGTGATGATACACTTACTAACAGTTCTAAAATCTGAGGGGAAGGTAACGATCTCTATGCATTATTGTTATCACGAACAATTTAAGTAGTATTTTTAGGTTTCTTTTATGTTGCAGCTGCTGCTCTCCATTTCTCTAAGTCAGATTGCAGTCCCTGAAAGGCTGCTTACTTCCTCTCTGTCTTTTTGCAAAGAAAATGACATATCTCTGCTAGCCGATTTATAAACTGGTGAGGAGGAGGTTCGCTTAGTTTCAAAGAAGCCATTATTTCATGGATTTTTAGGGCGGAAGAGTCACCATTTCTCTTTTTGACTGTTCTCTTAGAGGTTTATGGGAGGAGGGAAGTGACTACTGTTAGTAAGAGGCGTACAGGAGCGTACCCCTGCTACTGCTTCCTTCTGTTATTGCAGGCTAAGAATTCACAGGATGCAGCTAGTCTCAAGGAGGCATATGCAACACACATTCTTTAGCCCTATAGCAGAAATAGGGCTTTGGCTATCAAATCTAAGATATAAGGAAAGAAGTATCTGATTTCTGGCAGAAACTTTTGCCTTTGAAGTTTGGTTACTCAGAAAAGCCATCTCTTAACAGTTTTTCATTTCTCTTCAGTAAGCTTTCTATCATTATTGCCATTCATTTGCTTCCTAAGTGTGTAGTTTCTCATTCTTCTCATGTTATTGAATTTACTTCGTTCCTTCGACCAGATTTCGGTTTGCCTTTTTTAAGGTTTTTTTTTTATTTATTTTAAAATCAAAATTTGCTATGCAAAAAGGCAGGAGAGTCGGGTACAATATGACAAGTTCATGAATTCCTTGTATTTTCAAATATTACAGAGACACGTAGAGCATTGGAAGGTAGTCCTTGGCAACTGATGATTTCTGCTATTAATAATCTGAAAATTACATTTATTACTTTAAAAAATGTATTTTGATAGCATGAAAAGCAGGACCCTGCTTACATATCCGAGCACATATTTGCATGTCCTGAAATGTTGCCATTAGTAATAGTCCCATTTCCAGCTTATTTTGAGGCTGAGTATTAGGAGGCCCTATAAAAAACACATGGTTAGATACAGTGCCTACCTTGAGTTTTACAGACGAATCAGATGAGGTAGAAGGTGGAAAAAGAAGCACAGTAAAGTGAAATGAGTAGAATATTTTTCAAGCCAGGACAGTTTACTTTCTATACTGCTCTTTCTGCCAGGACAGTGTCACCTCTGCTGCAGCCAGAAAACACTTATAGAAGGGTTTGCAATTGCATATTATAAAACTTGCAAGAGTTATGATGGTTTGGGGTTTGGGTTGGGTTTTTCTGGGGGGGAGGGGTGAGTGTTTCCGTGAATATCACCATACTTTCTGTCTCCTACAACTGGTAACAAAGGTTCTCTATGCTAAGGTGATCTTAAAGTAACTAGAGTTTCCAAGGACATTTTTCATTTTTCATTGGACTTTGAATCTTAGAGTCTTTACATTCATCTCTAGTATATCACTACCCTAAGAAGTTCCTCTGCTGTTGTAACAAATGTTAAAGCAAGTCTCTGTAGCCTAAATTGGTGAAGAATCACCCTGTTCTCATTGCACTGGGACAGGCAGCTTGTAATGGAAAGCTAGGACTGCCTCCCTGCCATCGCCAAGCTTAATAATATTTGAGCTGAGACTACTGACTTGTTTTCTTTGCAGTGTCTAAATACCACCCCTTTCTGTGCCTTTAATTAAAAACTCACCTTTCACCTTGTTTCCCCAATGAAGTTGCATTACTGGAATTTGTGTCTAGCATCTGGAAGTTCCTCTCAAATAATGTAGATATTATCTCAGATTTACAACGTTTTTTAAGGTCCCACACTATATATAAACTGCATCAATGTAAGACATTAAAAAGCCTGTTCCCTTAAAATTTTTGGTTAGTGCTTAATAATTTTCAGAAATGTTCTGCTTGCAGAGCATGAGAATAATTTGCTAAATTCTCCTTAGAAGCATATCTTTGTCAGGCAGTCATAAAGTAAGTTGAAAGCAAAATGGTTTATAGAGAATTAGTTACACAGCTTGTAAAATGCTCTACAATGTTCTGCAAACAAAAGGGAAAATTTCCTGCAATTTCACAATTTTGTACTTGCTCAGATGGCCATTAACCAACAAGATGAAAATCAAATTTATCCTATTCATGCTATGAATTATCTATGATTAGCAGTGTATAGAATGTGATTTTCTAAAGCTCCTTTCATAGTCAAGGTATCTTCAAGCACTTTGTAAAAAAAAAAAAAAAAGGAAAAAAAAAGACAAAATAAACTACACAAATACACTAAACCTGTATAGGATCAAAAAACTTGCCCTATTCTTTAGGCCAAGATTTGAATCTTTGCTCAATGACTCTTAAAAGTCATGGCGCAATAGGATCCTAAAAGTCAAGTTTTCTTTGCTATTTCTAGTCTTGTTCCAGGAGCAGTACCTCATAATAATGCCCGAGGCATGTGATGTCTCCTGCTTCCAACATCAAATCAAGATTGGCTAGCACCTTCAGTGACTGTTTCCTGTGTTTCTCAGTGGTATGAATTCTATACATACAACTTAAACTGGCCCTGTTGTATAAAACCTACGATCCCTCTACATGCATTTAGAAGTTGTGGGCCAAGCTCTGAAGAAATATCCGACAAAAGAAGAGAATTTACTCATAATACATTTTCATTTTTTATTTGACTTACAGTTTTCTGTGCTGCTGTAATGAACTTGAGTCATACTTTGTTGGCTCTTCTGAACAAAGGTTCTGTATTCTGTGATGCTCGCGTGACCCCAGCTAATGGGGCTTTCAGAAAAGCATCGGGTACCATAAGACTTGCAGTGCAGTTACAGAACCTACCACCACCACAAGTCATGGTGGTGCTGTGAACGGAAATGAGCTGGGAGTCATATTTGCCTTCATGCCACTGCGGTAGTATGGTCTAGGCTGCAACATGCCCATAAGTAAAAAAAGACGAGTAGCACAAATGTAACCTTCTCAGTTGCGATAACTGTTTTAAAATATCACCCAACTCTTTTGTAACCATCTAAACAACAACTTTAACAAATCAAAATCTGTTTTAGCTACCAGAGAGGATGGTCTTCCGTAGGCATCTGTAGACATGAGTACAAATAACCTACAACATCATTATAGCGATAAGTACAGAATTAACCACAACAACCATGTAGCCAGTATAAAGTCTTTCAACACCTGTAGCTGGAATCTTGGCTGGAATCTTTTAGGAGGACCTAGCTTCCTTGGGGAAATAGCAAAAGCTAATGAAGAAGAAAAGGGAGTAAGCAGCTTGCCTGAGCCATCCTATTAAAACAGGGAGGAGGAGATGCTATTGGTTTACGAAGTGTTAAAGTATATCTAAAATACAAAGAGATGCAGATACCACTGTATTTTTCCTGCAGTTGTGTGTTGATGGATACACAATTCAAAAGTATCAAAATTGGGAAAAAAGCTGCTTACCCATATAGTGATTATCAAAATCTTTTAGTTAAATGATGTTTACACTGTTCATTAATCGGTTTGGTACTTTTGAGAGCTACCCTGCCAGTCTGACAATTATGCACTTTCAGCTTGACACACATTCAATGGCCAAAATAAGCAGAGTTGTTCTGCATATCAAATCCTCACCATGTCTTGCTCAGTACTAATAAGCTTTAGGGCTTTCTTGGTAATTTTTTATTCTTCAAGCCAATTTGTCCTCTTTTTTTTTTCTTAAACCATCACCAAGAATGTTAAGTACTGTCAAATGCAGTCTGAATTTCTGTAGGTCTGAACTGAGATGAGTGAACCCTTTGAAGACACCTCTTTCAAGGTTTCACATGATAATACTGAACGTTACCAGCCTGGCCGGTTTTGAGCTCGGAATATCAGGGTACCACGGCCCATGTGTTCTTTTATTATTAAGTCAGTCAGATGCTAGAAGCTTGCAGCACTTACCTGCTTGCTTAGTAAGACTTGAAAGGCTTGCTTATGGACTTCAAACAAAAATCCCACATAAAGGAAGGTGGTACCAGGAAGGATATACATATTAAGCCCCCAAAGGGGTTTAGCATTAGGAACATGTAGTTCCATCTTCAGTTATTCTAGTTTGCTTAGTGACTGCTTCCCTGAGCCAGGGTCTGCGTGGCTCTGGCTGTGTAAGGTGGCAGCTGCTGTGGATTTTCTCCATGGCAGTGAGCTGGCAAAGGCGAATTTCTGTCACTCATCTTCCCTCTGCCGTGCAGGAATGTGGAAGGAGTATTAGAGCAATGTACCACATTCTGATGCTCCTGGAGTGACAGAAGACTGCTTTAGGCCATGCATGGTAATGTTCCAAAAGACTAAGTGACCCGGGTAGGCTCCTCCTGTCAGCCATTCCAGTGTCATTGCTTACTTGAGTTTTTGGGTGAATCCAGGATATTGCATACAATTCTTCGTTTAGAGTTCCTCAGCTGTAGCAGGCACATTTCTAATGTTAAATAAATGAGTGGTATTTTAAAAGTCTTTTCTGCTTTCATGAAATTCCCATCTAGGCACAAAGCAAATCCTCAACTCCTTTGTGTGTTTCCAAACACTGAAAGAACTTGAATCATTAATGGTTTGTCATGTATTGGTTTCTATGGCCATGCATCTTTAATGCACTGTGCCGTCCACGTTCTTCGCAGTGTCCTGGACGCTGAGAACCGTTATCCTGCACGAAGCGAGATACCGGCATTAGAAGTGATTCATAGTAAATGTAAGAAATTCTTCACTCTTGTAGTTGATTGATGGCAGCAACAGAGCATTTCACTTGAGACTGCTTCAGCACATCTAATCTTAACTCCAATTTAATATTAGACACAATTTTCCATTCATGCAACTGGCTGACAGCAACATCAGAACGTTTCTTTCATCTTATTCCTGTACAGTTTAAGGAACACACATCCAAGGGCTGAAAATGGTCAGTAAATTAAACAAGAACAAAAACTGGCATTAAGTCTCTTCTTTCAAGTTTGCACAGAGAATTTTCCATGGCTGGGTGCTCTGAAAAGGGCTGTAATCCAAGTGACACACTGCTGATCCGGTGATCCAAAATTATTTTTAAGGCTTGGGCAAGCGCTGTGGGCTAAATTCAGCTTTCTCTTAAACCTCATTCCTAACACAGAAATGTGTAAAGAGACAGTGAACTCTCATGGTCAAACATACAGCAGAGGTGCGGTTGAGCCATTTCAAGAGTACAAATCCAAATTAAAATTCTGTGATGCAGAAAGAACAAACTAAGACAGATTAAAGTCGGGGGAAAGTTGGGCACAGTAGGTGTGTGGGCTAGAGCACTGTGATTGATCTCCTAAGGATATTGCAGTCTGTCTCTGGGAGGCCAACAGGAAAGCTGCTTATCACATGTAGCATTCGTGACAAGTGAGCAGCTAGATTCTGACACGCTGTAGAAAAAATTAAGAAACACAGATGCCAATCTGGCCCCCAGGAGCAGGCCAGTCCTGGGATTTTAAATTGATGAATTTCTTTTTTAGGTCTCCTCAGCATAGCGTTTTTGCTGTGCATGTGTATTTGCTCAGATGCCTCCACCTTGCTGGCCCTGTGGGCTCTCTGACTTTCTGCCAGCAACTAGCTGCTTTTCACGTCGCCTGCCACAGCCACCTCCTAATTTGCTGTCTCAGCCAGCTGTTCCTGCCTTCATGTAGCCTCTGCCTAGGTTGTATCCTGTCTGAACCTCCTTCCTTATTATCTCGGTGTTGAATTGTGTTATGCCAACACGATACTCTCTATTAGCTAAATCGTCTCCTTTCAGTTCAGTTGAGGTGGGAAGGCGACCTTTAGTAATTGACAAGAAGCTATATTGAATATTACTGAATCATACTGCAATTAAGATTTTATTTATGTTATTGTAATTTATTTTCCAGTGTTAAATATACCACTGGAAAATCTTTTTATGAGTGTCCGAAGGTATGGAGTGTATGAGAAAGTATGCATGTATGTACATGTATACCGAGGCAGTTTATGCATTTTTATTCTCCCTATATTACCATTTTCCTGTTGTTTTTTGTGAAGGGAGAGAAAAGCACATTTTACAGCCTCACTTACTACTTTTTTTAGCGAGTCCTTTCACAATTGAGGCAGAATACTTCATTACTATGAAGGAAATTTTGACACTATTAAAAATACAGTGTAAAATATGCAGAGAGGCTAACTATCTGTTTAGAACTTGTGTGAAATAGAAATGTAACAGATACAATGCTCCCTCTTTTGAGTCACACCACTGACAAAAATGCATGATAGATGCCAGTAGCCCTATCTTTAATTATTGTATTCTTGTAGCTTGCCTTCTGGATTAAAAATAAAAGCAAGACCTCATTTAGCCACTCTGTTTTGGTGACTCCAGTGCACTTCAGGCATTGTTATTCGCCCAGGCTTCTTCTGTAAATTTCTGACTGTCAGGC
Source organism: Stercorarius parasiticus (assembly GCA_013396915.1). Lineage (NCBI taxonomy): Eukaryota > Metazoa > Chordata > Aves > Charadriiformes > Stercorariidae > Stercorarius > Stercorarius parasiticus. The sequence continues at coordinate 10,912 of VWZL01003085.1, forward strand.
TTTATCTCCTAAGCCTCCCTTTCTAGATTGGAGTATGCAACCATTTTATGCCACTGGGGTCAAAAGGAAGCCGGTTTGCGTGAGGAGGGTTGAGCTGTGATTCACACAAGAAGTTCAGATGTTAAGAGACGAGAGGCAGTCCTGTTAGCTGATTGCTTGTAAATATGTGCTTAATCTTCACTCAGCTTCAGTTTAAGCAAACTACCTTAAAACACCAGTGGAATTCAACAGGGGATGAACTCTCCTGTAGGCAGTACAAGTCTTTACTAAAAGCCTAAACAAGTGCTAGTCCTTGCAATCTTCCATACATACTGTATTATGTTCTAATTTAATCACAAAAAGAACCCAGAAGTATGAAGAGTATGAAGAGTAGTTTGGTCAAGACCCTGAGCTCCAGGCATGCCTTTTTCACCTCCATCTTGGTGAGTAAGATTGACCTTCAGGAATCCCAAGCCCCTGAGACTCGTGAGAAAGTCTAGAGCCATGATGACTTGCTCTTGGTGGAAGAAAATTGCGTTAAGAAACATTTAAACAAACTGGACATGCAGAGATCTATGGAGTCTGATGGGATGCACCCATGATTGCTAAGGGAGCTGGCCAGTGTTATTCCAAGGCCATTCTGGATTCATCAACACCCTCTTTAATGATCTGGATGATGGCACAGAGCACACCTTCAACAAGTTTGCAAATGATAGAAAACTGGGAGGAATGGCAGATACACCAGATGGTTGTGCTGCCATTCAGAGGGACCTTGATAGGCTGGGGAACTGACCACACAGGAACCTTATGATGTTCAACAAAGGGAAAAGCGAAGTCGTAACGTCGAAGAAGGAATAACTGCATGCACTAGTACAGGCTTGGCACCAACCAGCTGCAATTTAGCATAAAAGGTGTTGGGGGTCCTGGTGGACACTAAGTTGAACATGAGCCAGACATGCTCTTGAGGAAAAGAAGCCCAACAACTCTCTGGGCGGAATTAGGAAGAGCATTGCCAGCAGACTGGAGGAGGTGATCCCCTTCTACTCAGACCTGGTGAGGCCATCTGGAGTGTTGTGTCCAGTTTTGGGCTCCTCAGTACGAGAAAGGTGTGGAAATACTGGACGGAGTCTAGCAGAGGGCCACAAAGATGATAAAGGGGGTTTCATATGAGGAAAGACTGAGAGAGCTGCAACTGTTTAGCCTGAAGAAAATAAATCTCAGGAGGAGATCTTACCAGTATGGAAAAATACCTGATAGGAGGAAGCAAAGAACATGGAGCCAGGCTCTTCTCAATAGTGTCCAGTGGTAGGATAAGAGACATCAAGCACAAACTGAAACACCAAGAAATTCCATTTAAACATAAGAAAAAACTTTTTCACTGAAAAAACATGGGGCGAGGTTACCCTGGCAGGTTGTAGAGTTTCTGTCCTTGGAGATACTCAAAACCTGACTGGATGTGGTCCTGAACAAGCTTCTCTAGGTGACACTGCTTTGAGGAGAGGGGTTGGACTAGATGATCTCAAGAGGCCCCTTCTAATCTTAGAGATTCTGTGACCTTATTTTTCTTCTGTCTCCCACTGACACATTTTCTGATTTTTAACATCTAAATACAGAAATACAATACATCTTTCACTGTGAAGGTGGTCAAACAGCGGACCAGGTTGCACAGGCAGGTTGTGGAGTCTTCATCTGTTGAGATATTCAAACTCTGACTGGACACAGTCCTGGAATACCTGCTCTAGCTGACTCTGGTTGAGCTTGAAGGGTTAGATAGATAATGTCAAGAGGTCCCTTCCAACCTAAATAATTACATGTTTGTGAATATAAACCAGTACAGGCACACAAAGTCTTTAGGAAGAAGTTGAGAAGAGGCGGAGTTCTATATTTTGAATTTTATTTTTTCCTGAAATTTTGTCAGACGCTTTTACATGTAAACTCAGGACCAAATAAAAATGGTCTTTTCCAATCTGAACACAACTTAAATTTACACAAACACAAGGAACCATAATGCTGCATAACTTACGTATGTTGTGTTTGCAGATAAGCATTAAAGATATAAACTGTATTGCTTGTGAAAGATTGTAAAAAATATAGATATTAGTGACCATTCATTCAAAGATGGTTTAATGTAAAATAACGCCACATTCTACCTGTTTGACTCTAGTTATTCTGCTGGAACAGTTGTGGCTGGCCCAGTGAGGGTAGTGGTTAAGCTTTCAGGGTAAATCATAAGTCCACGCTCTTTGTGGTGTGGGCCTAGAAGTTAATTCTTTGAACTTCTGGCACACCTCTTATCAAAACTGTTTTGGCAACTCATGGATGTAAACTCCTCGCCAGTGCTGCGTGCCTCCATTTCTCTTTTCTCTTGTGGGATTGCAGCAGCAGTGACACAATGCATTAGGTGCACAGATACGTGAATTATCGGTGAAGTACTCCACAGTTCATTGGCCCAGATGTGCATATCCACTATATGTAGATATGTTTTATACTTTTAGGCAATAGTTTGGGATCAGATGAATCCCATATTACTAGTCTTTCTTGAGCAAAAGCCATCCACAAGACAGAACTGATGTTACTTTTTCCTGAACAGTAAGTCATTAAGATCTGCATGAGTAAATCATAATGGAGTATTAACCAAGGGCAACTGAGCAGTTAGAAGTACAGTTTATGCTTTAAAAACATACTAAAGCAATGGATGTCATATTAAATGATAAACCTTCAGTAAGTAGTCAATTGGCAAATAAAAAACTAAAAAGTAAAAAAAACCCCAAACTTGCACATATAAACCAGTTGAAGCAATATATTAGAATATATTTTAAAGAGTAATAAATTACAATCATGCAAAACACCTTTATAAAAACATATTATAGCTGATTATGTTTTGACAGTGTAATAAAACTTTATAATGCATGTGGCTTGACTCATTTTGATGATAAAATTTTTTGGCTTTTTTGCAGAAAATGATGAGGTCGTCTGTGTTTCATATGTTCATACTAAGCATGGTGGCTGTAGATGTGATTGTTGCTGCTAGTAACTACTACAAAGGAGAAAATTTCAAGAGACAATATGATGAATTTTACCTAGCTGAGGTGAGTATGCTGAAATGACTATCTGGATATTTTTCAAGATAAGCTGAAGTAGAAAATGTGAATGTCAAGCACATTTTAGTATGTAATTTTTTTATTTCCTTAAGCATTCCAAGAATTCTTTGCTAACTTGTTCAGGTTCCTCTGTCTGACAATGGCTGACAGCCCTATCTTACAACCTTTTGAAAGGTAATTTCCTCAAACAAATGTCAGTGGTAATGAGCTGAGGCTTAAGTATAACATCTGCAGGCGCTGCATGGCTGTAGAGTTGCTACCTTTCTCTAGCAGGAGCGTAAAATCCAGAAGAATTTAACGTTAAAAAAATGACGAAACATTGTCTTTGAAGAATATAGTACTTCTTCCTACATCATCTTTATTTGGCATATACTTAACTGCAAGAAGGTTCTTAAGCATAACCAAAATAGTGTTGCAAATAGCCTGGCTTCAGTAACCGCAAGAGAACACTGCAAAAAACCCCATGTATTCAGTCATTAATTTGGTGAAGGACATTGTGCTCCTGAACCAGTGAAGTGGAGGTAAGAAGTTTCTTTATAAATGACATTCTGGCAGGAAGTCTGCTTGAGTCATTAGTTGGTCAAAGACTTTACTTTAGAGCATGCACTAGAGATCCTAGAAACTTGCCTACATGTCTTTTTAGTACTATTTAATTCAATTTTTAAAAGAAGAAAAAGGCTTGAAGTCTTTGGTACTAATGTGCAGACATAGTTTCAAATAGATACTTGTTTTTCCAGAGTCAAGAGTGAAATCAGTATTGTAGCATTCTTTATTAAAAATACCTATTTTTATGGGCACTGTGAATTGTCACTTTATCTGAGTATAAAGCCACCAGTGCTGAAATTCACCGAGATCGGTTCTCTGAAAGTGTTGATCACAGTTGCCTGAATTGTGCACATGTCTAGCTTTATGGTTACTGCAGTTTCCCTGGCTTTGATAATTACACGTTCCTTCTTTGGAGCCAGAAGGGACATTCCTAGGCTAGAGCGCATGATAGCAGTATATTGCTTATGATTCCTCTGCCATTGGTATTGCCTTGTTGGCAACCCGTATACCAATGGCAGAGGAATCACAAGTCAAAAAGTTCAGCTGCTCGCTCATTCTCCCCCAGTGGAATAGGGGAGAGAATCAGTAGGGTAAAAGTGAGACAAGTCATGGGGTGAGATAAAGGCAGTTTAATAGTAAAGCAACATATTCTTACATAAGGAATTCAGTCACTACTTCCCATCGGCAGGGAAGTGTTCAGCCATCCCCAGGAAAGTAGTGTCATGTGTAACGGTTACTTGGGAAGACAAACACCATCACTCCAAACATCCCCCTTTCCTCCTTCTTCCCCATAGTTTTTATTGCTGAGCACACATCACTACTTCTGCCCAGGAAAGTTGTGTATTCCCCATCCCTGGAAGTGTTCAAGGCCAGGCTGGATGGGGCTCTGAGCAACCTGGTCTAGTGGGAGGTGTCCCTGCCCATGGCAGGGGGGTTGGAACAAGATGATTTTTAAGGTCCCTTCCAACCCAAAACATTATATGGTTCTGTGATTCTATGAATATCTCTTTGGTCAGTGGGGGTCAGCTGTCCCAGCTGTGTCGCCTCCCAACTCCTTGTGCACCACCAGCCTGCTCACTGGTGGGGCGGCGTGGGGAGCAGAAAAGGCCCTGACTCTCTGCAAGCACAGCTCAGCAATAGCTAAAACATCCCTGTGTTATCAACTCTGTTTCCATCACAAATCCCAAACAGCACCATTCAAACTACAATGAAGAAAATTAACTCTATCCCAGCCAAAACCAGTACAATATCCCAGGCCAGAAACAAATAATTCAGTCAGCATTAACTTTTCATGGTAGGCATTTTTGCTTTATGCCCAGGATACAGCAAGTGGGGCCTGGATTCTTAACAAAATAACATTAATTCTATTTATATTCAAAATAGGAAACACTGCATGTGCTATTTCTATTTTGGCACTGAATATATAGTATAATTATGCTTTTATTAATCAGTGCTAGAAACACTCTCTTCAACATCTATTTCAAGTGTAGGGTTTGGGTTTTTTTTTTTCCAACAGAAATACTTGCCGGGGTTCAATAATTCATGTTGAGTATGTCATGTAGACTAGTGTATTATAATTCTGTCCTATAAGCAATGTCCAGTTTTCTTTAAAGATATATTTTCCTATCTCTGTGTAGCTTAGATTATTCATTTATTAGTGGGGAGGTTTTCAGAAAACTAATTTGTTTACATTCTACATGTTTACATTTCTAAGTATATAAGGTAAATTAGAGAATAGAGAAATATTCTCTCTGGAATAAAGGCATTTTTATTTGTAAGGCATACTCTTTTGATGTCCATTTGTTGTTTTTCTTTATTTTTTTTTACCTGCAATGCTTTTACTAGAGACACTGTAAAAATCAAGCAAGAACAAACCCCTAGTGTCTTATAGAAGGAGGTGTAAAATACAGTATCAGAAGAGCAGAAGAGTAAAAAACATCCTGGGAGAGAGGAGAAATTGATAAGCTGGTGTTATTTCCTACTCAGTTATTGTGAAACTTGTTCTTTGCAGCACAGGGCGTACAAAGAAATTGTTTTTAAAAGCCTTGAAGAGGCTGAGTACTCAAACAAAGCGGATTATTCCACAGTGGCTGGTTTGTTTACTTGGTGAGGGAGACGGGTTGGAGCAGGATGCGCTGCTGTTGCTCTGTATTTTCCATTAGACTAGGCTGCAGAAAGCTTTCCCTTCAGAGGGAACTTACCTGAGCAACCAGCAGCAGTGGGGATTCCCTTTGCTAAAGGAAATGGCCAGACAGGTTACAGCAAACATATCTGACTTTCTGATACATTTTCCAGAAGTCATCTTGGAAACTGCTGGCTTTAGGGTCAGACATGTCTAATAAAATAGCTCACTCGGTCCATCCTATGAACCACACGTTGTAGTGGCCTAGAACTGTAGAAATGCGTCCACTTAAATTCAGTAGACAAATCTAAGTGAAGTTATTGAGATACCCAGGACCAAGAAAAAAAAGCAACTGTTCTCTTTGTTGGAAAGAGAAGACAGACTCAAGAGAAGAGGAGGCAATGGTTAGACAAGAAGATAAAAGAAAGAAATGAATTCTAAACCCAGATCCCATTGGTTGCATAATTTTGTGTACCCAGTTGTAAATAAGAGGTTCTGACAAGCATTTCAACTGCAGATTAAGCAAAACCAGACTTTTTAACAGGATGACTCAAAACCCCAATGCAGTATCTGAGAACCTGGAAAGAGTAAACCTTCAAACTCATTTTGGTAATTGTTATTGAGGTTGTTGACTTTACCTGCTCAATACCTAGACAGAATAGTGATGGATGTTTGGTTTTATATGCAACTGCCACATTGTCTTCCATTAAAAGAGGTTACAGACTAGAAGTCCTATTGGAGACATGTGAGATTCCTAGAAGTACTGCTTTAAAGGGTCTGAACACCAGGGTTCAAACCCAGGTCCTTCTATACACTTCCTCCTAGGTTCATTTTCCAGTCTGTCCCCTTGCACTGCTGCCTTTGTGTAGCCTTTGCCCTGTCCCTGTCCTGGCTGAAGGACAGATCAAGTGCTGTGTCAAATCTGGTAGCAAGGGAAGTGCTGGAGGTCTGTGCCCTTTATCCCACTGATCCTGCTCAGAAGAATTCTTGTTTTTCCCGACAGCTTGATAACCTTTCCAGTAAGCCACAGTTACAAAGGAAAACTAACTGGGTCTGTCACTGTTGGATGTTGGCTGATATTGAGCTCTGCCTCTGCAGAAAGCTGTTAAAGGGCTACCAGCAAAAGTAAAAGCTGATGAAGGCAGCATTAACACCATAAAGCTTCCAGGTGACTGAGTGGGAGGTAGTCCGCAGAGAAGCAGCCCATTCCTGGTAGCTCCCCATTGGCCTCCCCAAAGCAAAATTGGCAACCTGGTGGAGGGTGGCTGCTCATGTCTTCGCCCTGCTTTTTCTCTGTGGGTCCGCTCTGGCTTCTCATGTGAATTTGCCTTTCCCCTGTCTGTACAGCAATGAAAGGAGTGATTTCAGTTCTAAAAAAAAAAGTCTATAAAATTGTATTACTTTTCACACCTAACAAAAAGTTCTAGTCAGATATTCTGAATCTTCTCCTGTAATTAATTACAAGGAAGGAAAAAAACACAAGCTCTGTCAGCAGGAAGACAGGTGTATAAATGTAATCAGATGTTATGCAAACCATTTGATACATTTTTAAGCACTAGTGGTTTGAATTCGTTTGACAAGCATGTAAAATGCAAATGATCCCGCCCACACATTTTTAGAATAAATTAAAATACACTTAACATCGTATTTGTTAGCCTTGTCCTAATAGGAAGCCTATGTGCTCTGAAGTATGTACGTGTGTATTTAAATGGCATTGTTATTCCACCTGCTCTGAGGCTGAATTCCAGCTGCTTTCTACCCACTGTTCCATTTTTCGTAATTCAACTCCCTTGTTCTTTTAGGACTCAATTAAATGTGTTCTCATTAAGAGTGAGCTTTCGTTTTAAGATTTTTTGATAAAACATTTTCCTTGTGTTTTAGATAGAGATTTTCCTGTAAAGAGGTAATCTCTTCAAACTTGGCTCATTGTTCTCCTTGAGCTCTTTGAGCTGCCAGGACAAGGGCTGAAAAACTGGCCAGATGCATTCGAGAATATGAGTATGAAGGTGCCCCTACACTGTGTATGACTGAAATTTCCTGATGTGAAGAAATTTTTGGAGTCCTATGAAGCATTTTGCCTTGATTTAATCATTCAGAGGACATTTGAAGCCTGATAAGTGTTTTGCATGCCTTGAGGAAGCCATATGATATAGCTGGTAGCACTGCTCATAAACAGCTGCGTGGACTAGGGGAATAAACATAGGGCATAAACTTCAGTGATTAATTTCCATCTCCACTCATGCTTGTGCCAGTCCTGTACAAATAAAATATGTAAAATTTTATTTAGCTATCTCATGAAACCTGTCTTTCATGTTGATAAATATATTTTTGATGGACTGGAGAGTTTAAATTTTAAATAATATAACTACTTAAGGCAGCATCCCAGAGATTGTCACTGTCAGATTCCGGGTTAAAATCTTAGTCTCTAACTTTGTTATCCCCTGCCAAATCCAGTAAACTTTATGGCCCACAGTCAATTTAGCTCTCCATCTTGAAAGACTAATAATGCTTCTGCTCAAAGGAGATTTGAGCTGTATTTTGTTAATGTTTGCGCAGCACTTGGAAAGTATTAGTTGCATATAGATGCCACCTAATGTTATTTTCAGTGTCTCTTTTAAGCCCCAAAGTGTGTAAAGGGTCAAAGAGGAAAATTGCTGAGTTGAGGAAAAACATCTTTGCCACTGAGTTTCCTGGCTGTTGGGAAGTGAGGGAGACAGTATCTCAGAGTATATACTGAGATAAGAAGGCAAATAAGAAGGCAGGTGAGGAAGAAGCGTGTCTAGCCAGAAGGATTTTCAGTAGTGAGAGAAGTAAGAGAAAAAAAGTCTTGGAGGTGTAAACCTATGCAAAATTGTCTCCCTTTTTTCAAGCTGTATAGCACGCGTTTTAGTGTGTAAATATTTCAAGAAAGGCCTCTGGAAGAACGGCGCAATCATCCAATGCCTACAAGCAGATTTCTTCCCCTATAACTTCCCACCTTACTGTCTTTGCTCAACTTCTTTAACACTATCTCATTTTAAAATTGTGAAAATTTACCAATTCTGGACTGAGCTTGAATTTCCTCTTTTTTTAGTTTGTTCTAATGCTTAAGTCCGATCACGCCTTTTCTACCTGTTTTGGTTGTCATATTGCTATGGATGTTTTAGAAAATAGTAGCAATATTCAGACAAGAGACCTTTAAACTTTGGTTTGTTCCTCAGATCTCTTAAAATTCTTCAGACAGCTCATATGTGTTGCTTACATTTTGAAGAAAAGTCCCATAAATTTTTTACTTTTTATCTGTGACACAAAGAGAAAGGTCAACTGGATGGATTTTTTATTTCATGCTTTCCAAATTTTGGAATCTACCTAGATGTCTGTGTTGAGACTTCAGAAAATTTCATAAAGTGTACATTTTAAGGAATAATGTAAGCCAATATGAGGAAATCTATTATTGATTGTTTAATCTATTTAGTGTATGAGTGGTTTTGTTAAATATCATGGAGATCTTTATTTTAGCCCTACAAAACCTTGATAGATGTCATGTCATAGAAACTTGTAATTTAACTCAGTGTTTTGAATGCATCTTTCTTGTTTCATATATTTGTCTAGGTTGCTTTTACAGTTCTATTTGATTTAGAAGCTCTCCTGAAGATCTGGTGTTTGGGATTCACAGGATACATCAGTTCATCTCTTCACAAGTTTGAGTTGCTGCTTGTAATTGGAACTACTCTTCATATTTATCCAGACCTCTATCACTCTCAGTTTACATATTTTCAGGTACGATAAGCTACTTTTACATTTTACCCTATATACTAATTAAAACCATTACCCATTAACATTTTGCTCTCATTTACTTCCACTCTTAGACTACTGATGTTCTCACAGGATTGACTCATTTGGAGAATATCTTTAAAATAACAAATATATCTGTTCTTAACTATGTTTATTGGGTGGATTTACAGAAATAGGATTCTTTCTAAGTTTTCTGAGAAGTCCTTTCTGTTTTCAGTAACTCCCGTTTCTTATCTGAGCTACACTGTTCAGTAGGTTCTGGATTAGTTTATTCATTGTCCTTCATTGAGCCTTGACCTTGCATACAGGTGTTTAGAACATCACCTTCCTGTAGTGTTTACTATTGCTTTCCTGGCTTCTGTCCCTGAGGCCTCAGTACACTTGCTGTTGCTTCTCCAAATTTTCATTTCTGTGGCAGTCACATGCCTAAGAATCTCTGCTCCAGGTATTGTGGGTCTTCTGAGGTCATTTCTGCAGAATCATCTTAAGAGTTGGTCTTTATAGCTCTCCAACCATTCCTTATCTAGAAGGAAAGTGTGTTTATTGAGGCTCTTCCTACATTTTCACTTTGGGGAAGAGCAGGAAGGAGAGACAAAGGAACACTGATTATTTCAGACTTCTGCTTCTTCCTGTCGGCCAGTCCAACCAATTCCCCATTCATCCTCCTTGAAGTGCTCAGGGTTGCTCCGGTTGTAGGAGAAAGCACTGAGTTTCATTATAATGTTTTATATTCTACAGTGCTAAAGAAAAGGGTTTAAAATATATGTATTAATGGATTCATATCTGTCCGTTATTCAGCAATGGATTGGCATAGTGAATAATTAATAATCAATAAAGGTAAATAATAAATCATCAGACAGAATCCTGTCAATAAATGTGATTAGCTACAGTGACACATAGTGTAATTAAGTGAGTATAATATGGGGGGAGCGGTCTCCCCAAGTGTGGGTTGAAGTATGATGGCTTTTTCAGACTTCTGCAAATGCCGTCCTGTATTTTTTCTAAATGGCTCTACAAACCTGCTCGAGAAAGCTTCCAGGATGACAGATTCTATTTTGCTTTCACCTAGTGTCATTTGAAGGCTTTTAGATGGTTATAGCTTTAATTTTGCTGTCCAAATATGCAAAATGTTGTTATTCAATGTGGCGTGATATTTCTAACCTGTAAGAAAGGATGGTCTGTCAGGAGTATGTCGTTGCACTCTTGTGTCAAAAGCACACGAAACGTAGCTGGGAGCTCTCAGTTAAAACAGCTAGCAACTTAGTTAATAGTTGGCCCATATTGATTAGGGCAGACTCCACTTAACATCTGATGATTTCTTTCTAGGAATTTTAAATACAAATTATGAACATGTTGGACTAAATGGGTAACGTCATCACTAACTCATAGGACTGAAGTTTAATTAAAATGTAGCCAGATGTTGATAGTAAAACAATATGTCTTTTCTTTTTAATGGATATAATTAGTTTTGTAGGACGGGGGTGGTGGCAGGTTTTTTCTGAAAAAAGTGCTAGCTTTTATGACAGAAAATGTCAGGATGTGATTTTTTTTTCCCAAAATATATGAGAGACATACATTTTATGAGCAGAAACACCTGCTGCACTGGAAGATTTGGGTTGTATTTTGCAATCCAGATCCCCCTAAGAGGCAAATGACAGTAAGGTTGGAAAATACTTTACCTTTGATGTCAGTGTGTAAGGGAGGTACGCACTGTATTCCCCCGCAATTAAGTTTCTGGGCAAGCTAGATAACACATTTTCAAATCAACCAAGGTCAAAAAGTCTTTTTTACATGGATACGTCTTGACGTTAGGCAGATTTCCAGGCCTTCAGGTAGTAATGATGACAGGTTAAATGTGTTTCTTGTCAGCCAACAAAACAGATTACTGAAAACAGAAGTCTTATTTGACACATTCCAGGGTAGCAAGCAGAAATATCATTTGGCTTTTCTAGTCTTCCTTCACATATATTTCAGTCTGCATTATTCATTGGTCTTTATCATTACCTTTCGCCAACACATCATTCACTCTTAACCACGTTGGCTACTGTCCACTCTCCCACCTCTCTTTCTTGCGTTTGCTGTACTTTCATTCAAAACACGTTGCAAAGCTCTCTGTAAAAGACTACAGCAAAGCACCATTCCATGGCTACAATCTATAGAACAGCAGATCAGTGGAGAAATAACAAAATTTGCATATTATTGCAGAGATCTGTAATGAACCATCATAAAAGGGAGAGATTTGAACAGAATTTGACCTGTACTGGACTGAAGAGGTGGGATTGTATTTGTGCTTGGGGAAAATATTGCTGAGTCATTTTCAGAATAAATATTGTCCCTTTTAGGAGATGCAGCCATTCTTTGTAACAAAGCTGTGGTTCCTCTTTTGTATTTCTTGTTTTGATTTGGTTTTAAACATATTTTTATATTTAATCCAAATAGTGCAACTTCTGCAGCTCTTCAATACTATTTGTGATCCAATTACATAGAATGCATAAATGTTCATTAGAGTGTACTTTTGTTAGATTCAATTTGTCACCTAATGAAAATAAATAAAAAAAAACCCAAATGGTATCAATAAGATTAGTGTGTTGCTTAAAGGTCAATTAAAATTCCCCAAAGGAAGGGGGAAAAAAGTAAGGCAGATAACACAGTTTATCTAGAGTACAACTCAAATACTGACTGACATGAAATCTTTACACCCACTGGGGTCAGTGTTTACACTAATATTGATGGGAACAGAGCTAACATTTGCACTGCAAGTAGATCTTGTAAGTTAGAAGGCACCATGTTTGCGTGCTCACAGTACTTGGAAATCTCACTCATCTCACTGTCTGTCACTGTCTGGGTAACCAGTTTCATGTACTCATATTATATGTAATGTGATCGTGGTACCAATGTGAAAGATAGGACTTTATCTCACCTTGTTCTAATGTTGTGAAAATCAAGCTGTCTAGTGTAATCTCTGTATCTAGGGCCCTTTTAAACTACTGAAGACAGTGAGGGCTTGTCCCGTCTCACACAAGGGGTCTGGTATGTTTGGAATAAATCCATCTCTTGAGTTGACTTTCTCTCTCTCACCCCTTTGACGGTAGAGCCTAGGTGACTAGCGTACCTGATGGATAGGTAGTGAGATGAGTTTCATGCAAAATGCAGAGGTGTACATTATTAGCAAGCTACAAGGTACCATGAAGTCTTTCTGTAAAAAACTATCATATCCTTCTGTCAAACTTATTTTCTCTCCAGAACAGCACAGTAATTGTATTTGACTTGTACATAAGGTCAGCCTATAATTGCACTGTAATTCCTACCTTTCAGCAAGGCAATACCTTGGGCTAGAGGCTCTTTTTCTTCATAAGAACTGCAGAATCTTATTTGCCTCATATGCTCCTGCTTGTTGTCTCCAGCAACTGCTGTGGCTGCCACTGCCTCTTGTTGATACTGATGTTACGTCACTGTTCATGCCACCATGAGTGGCAGAAATAGGAGGATCAGAGCCCTTAGCAGCTTTTCCAAGGTAGAGTCAGTAATGAATGGGTCAGGAGTTGTACACACAATCACAGTTCTTCCGCCACTACTAATACTGGGAGGTGTCAAATATGTCAAATATGTCAGTGGCACGCAATGCTGTTTCCTCTGTTATTGAGAAATGCTGCCCAAAATTGCTCTTCTTGTATATAGTATGAAACAGCAAAATATGTTAATTACCAAACTTCCTAGGTTACACAGCAATGCCAAGCAATTTTGTGTTGGGTCACTGAAATGGAAAGATGACTTGTGGAAGAAGAGCTGACAGTTCTTTATGAGAATATGTAACCTGGTGTAATAAATAACATAGAATCATAGGAAAATCTAGGTTGGAAGTGATCTTTCAAAGTCATCTCATATAGCCTGCTGCTCAAAGCAGAGCTTTCTTCAAAGACTGTTCAGGACCCTGTCCATTTAGAGTAGGTATGAATTTTAAACAGTGATGATAATCAAACTGGAGCAATTTACCTAGCACTGCAGTAGATTCTCAGTTGCTAAAACGAGGCTGATGTATTTTGACCTCTGCCTGAAGCCATTCTTACGTTTGGTAACCCACTGTAAACATTCATCGGTCTGTAATTCCACATTACATTCATATTTACTATCTGTAGTGTGTTTTGCCTATGTCTTTGTTCCCTTTGTTTCCCCCAAAACAGCTTTACCCAGTTGTGTTTCTGTGATGACTGTTGGCGATTGGTGAGTTGATTATAGCCTTGAGAGCCTTGATTACCCTCCTGTGCCTGCACTCTCAAGATCTCTACTGTCATCCCATGCCTGTATGCCTGGATGCTGCATTTTATGAAAGGGTCACAGAGAGCTCATTCTATGCAAAATTACAGCTTGTTATTACTATATGTTAGAAAAAAAGAGCTATGTAACAATAAGCATTACACCACACAATTGTAAAAAAGCTAAGCAAAAGACAAAGTTAATTAACAGTTACCCGGTCATTAGATGACTGCTGTTAGTAGCTAAAATAAATCTTCAGGCAGGCCAGGATAAGTACAGACAAAGCCTGGCAGGTTGCAGGACTTGTGTTCTTAACCTGACGCACAACTTGTGGTCTGTTACAGGCGGTGGCAACCTGATACTTACTAGGCTACAAGACTGCGTGTCCTTTTTTGGCCTTGGAGTCTCTGACCCTGTGAAAAGCTGTTGATTAATGTCATGATGGAATAATTATTACAGTTGTATTTTCTCTTTCTTTGCAGGTTCTTAGAGTAGTTCGGCTTATAAAGATTTCTCCTGCTTTGGAAGATTTCGTGTATAAGATATTTGGACCAGGAAAAAAACTTGGGAGTTTGGTGGTATTTACTGCCAGCCTTTTAATCGTAATGTCAGCAATCAGTTTACAGATGTTTTGCTTTGTGGAGGAACTGGATAGATTTACAACCTTTCCACGGGCAAGTATAAACAGCATTGATTACTCATTGCTTGTTATTATTTTCATATCATTGATATATTGTATTTGTTATTATATTAGCGGTCTTCCTTTCCTTCTGAGAACCATGAAGCAGTTTATCTCCATATGTGTAGATAAAATAATTGTATTTTCTGGGTGTAAGAGTCTTCCTGTAGTCCTTCAGTAGTGAGGTTTGTCTTTCTTTGGGTTGGGTATTGTATTTCTGCTGTTGAGGGAATACAGGGATATTTTATGTATGCACCCTGATGATGACACGACAAAGCATATGCCTTAACGGTACTCTGCCACATTACAGAAAGAGGATTCATGCACAGTCACGAATATTAGCTACAAAATCTGTATAAAACATGTCTACACATAATTTATATTTTCATATTATGAAAGTGGTTGTTCTTGGTTTGTACAGGAATGCTCGTTTTACGCAGGGTTATAAAACCTGTCTGCACTGACAAAATAAGTGTTTGCCTTTTGGGTATAAATAATGGATATTTATGGGCATTGTGTTAATTCAGAACAGAACATTGAAAATCAGTGGAAATTGGAGCTAATGTATTTATTGAAGCACACTGTTCTGAATGAAAATACTGCCATTTCTTTAATAATCGATTAGACTGAGTGCACATGGGTTGGTTCCAGTGACAATTTATTTGTTTCTGTCATTCCAGTTTGGTTATCCAATGTATCTATTTTAGTGAAACTGCATTGGTTAGAACAATTAAGTAACAATGAATAAGGCAGCCTCAAGGGTCATGCATTTAGCAAACAAAATGGCTAGGCAACAATTCTTAATTATCAACCTGGACTTGATGTATGGGAAGCTGGCCATCAAATGTAAGACAAAAAATGCCTACCCACAGGGAACAATGTAACACCCTGCTTTCTATTTCAGAAAACGTGCTTAGAAAAGCAGCCAGTAAGATCATTAAGCATTCAGTATAATTAATTTTTTAAACGCTGAAGAAAGCAAAAAGAATATAATAAAACTTAAGCTTTTCTAATGAGGTTAGGCCTCTGTCTCTAAATTGAGTGATAGTACCACCTTGCTGTATGCCCAAGTCCCTTGTATAACTTCTGAAAAAAACTTCCAACTGCAAGTTTGAAATCATCATGGAATTTGGTTTTAGAATTATTTTTATTGTTTATGCAAAATGGCAATGACATTCCTGAAAGAATTATTGTAGTATAATTAAAATAAGACAGATTTACAACCACCTGCACATTTTAACTAGATAAATTGGTATAAGTATCTGAGAAAGATCCTCTTGCAGGAGAACATTGCCAAAATATATCAAGATGTTAGTAAAGTTTTGAATTATTTTGGACATTTTGATCTGAGGCCATTTAGGCCTCAGTTAGAACTATCATATTGAATTTTAATGGATAGATGTGTGTACTAAAATACATGTTTGAAGAGTTAGAAAATATTTACTCGAGTAAATCATTCCATTTTTTACAAACAGAAGATATCCAAACTGTTTTTTTATTTTCTGACAAAAGACCTGTTACCAATATCAAAGGAGTGTTCCAGCAATACTGGATTGAAATATTTTTAATACTTTTTATATGATAGCCAGAAGCAAGAGTCTCTCATTATTTTTTAATTATTGTTTATTTGTGTACGTATTCACCTCATTATGAATGGTTCAGAAGTATGCTTTACAGTATGTGGTTTCTTTTTGTAGTTTTCTAATGAAACATCTCTTAATAGGGTAGTAGAGTCAGTTAAAATTTTGCACTTAAAAATTGTGATCGATGATGTGAGTGATGGTGTCCCTCCAAAGGAGTGTGTCTTCTTAGCAAAGGCTGGGGGATTGCCACTGATGTTGTCTGCTCTAAAGACCACTGAATCAGTTTACAATAAGACAATTATAAAATATGTGATCTGGGGTTTGTCTGGAATGTATTATTTTCAAAATGTGACTGAAGAAATACTTGCATTACCATGTAATGTAGGAGATAGTGTGAGGTCTGCATCAGCAGAATTTGCTACAATAAATTTTTAGGGGCTTACCCCCAAAGAAGAGCAAACCTAAAATGGCCAGGACGGTTGTGGTGGACTTTTTGTGCTACAAATACAGAAAGGAAAAGCACACTAAGGAAAATGGTGACACCAGAGGCTAAATTTTGAGTTTGCACATTAAAGTGCCTTCTGCACTGCAACAGACAAAACCTAAAATCATTTTGAAATGGTAAGTGCTTTATAAGGAGGCACAGTATGGGTTTTGGAACAAGTAGACCTCCTCCTTTCGCTAATGCCTCTAAATTGCATGTTTTCACATGGTTTCCTGACAACAGTCAATAGGCACAATCTCAGTGTTGCCATGGCTACAAATTTCACCCTTCTTTTGGCCATTGCAACTTCTCAAATGGACTGGCTTTCTGTCTAATACTAAATATAAAAAATATAGATGTTTGCTATACTGTTCTCAACCGCTCCGCCATCTCTATTTTTGTACGTCTTCTTGGGCTGCACTTACTGAGCCATGAGAAGGACAGGGGGTGACCCTGTCCTTCTCCTTCCCTGACCTCCCGAAGAAGGAATGGGATGGCAGGGGGTCTGTTCAGAGGCATCACTGTAAGATGGCCGCTAAGAAATTTTAAAATTCACTGTATGGAAGACAAAACACATTGTTAGTGTCTCTGACTTCCATGCCCTGGTTTCTCTTGGGGTTTGGAGCCATGTGTTGACTACTTGAAGGCTCAACTTCCAAGGCCGGAAATACTGATCTTCTTTTAAATGGGTCAACACAAGGTGAAAGCCAGGTACAACTGATCTCAGCAACAAAAATCCCCCTGTCTTTGGCAAAACCAGGACATCGCTGCTAGCCTTGAGCTTGGAGAAAGCTCAAGTTGTGAAATGTTAGTTCAACCCAAGCATCACCCTTTAAAAAAGTTAAATGATGTAGTCTTAGTTCTCTGATGCAGTTACAGTCTCAGTGCCACTGCCACATTTTTACAGGACAGCTACTCTTCTCTCAGGGTATTGTTGAGCACTCATGGCAGTGTTAGGAGAAAAAAGCTGTTTACACAGGTAGAACGGATTGCAAACATTTCACAGCACTGGCCTAAATCCTGTTAGCTTAATTTGCAGAAGTAATCCCACTGACTGAAGGGCTGCTTCCATGAATACGGGCATTGGGATTTGGCCCATAGTATTTTACAGACAAGCAGCAGTTATGTGTCAAGTACATTATAATTGTAAGTAGTAATTCGTGTAGCACCACCCCTGTAGTAGTTGGACAAGGTATCAGAACTGGCGCTTCAGCTCATACGTTCCACTGAACCTTTGCCAGTCTCCCACTATAAATAAAAAGGTAGTTCGACTTCCATCATCAAAACAGCTAATTAAGTAATAGGGCATAAATACTCAAAGAAATTGACAGTCTTTTCTATAACACAGATTAATTCAGAAAATCATCATTTGCATAAATCTCTAAGTCTCATCTTCACAGATGTTGATTCTGTCAGCTAGTTGCATTTCAAATTAATTTTAAAATAAACAGTGGGAAGTATACCTTTCAACTAAAAATAACTTGCTCTGAAGGAGATTGCTGGGTGTGAAGCACATACTCATTCTGCAATGCTGTATTTTCTTAAAACTAATGTGTTATCATATACTAGACTCTAATGTTATAATAAAATACTTAAATTATATTGAAAGGTCATTTTATACAAGTATATGCTTTCTGGACAATGGTTTTAGATGGAAAATTAGATTTTTATGATGTTAAGAGAATGTCTTTTCCAAATTAATCTAGCGCTTGTATTAATGAGGGGTCCACAACATAGTATTGGAGGTGTCTTTATACCTTGAAAAATACATATTTTTAAAAAGCATAAAAACTATCGTAACTTAGTGTGATTCAGAAAAAAGGATACTGTACTGGTTCAATTATCCAGTCCCTCAGGTGATTTTAAAGCCAGAATTGGGTGTATTACTTACTGTAGTGCCCACCTTATATTTCAGCAAGGAGTGTCACGCCAGCCAGGTCACACAGGACAACCGCTGCCCCAGAGGTGCTCTGAGTGCAGGGAAACAGCAACTGCCTGGTTTAGCTTCGCCTCCCCGTCACAAAGGGAAGTTGAGAAGCGGTGCTGGTCACTCATGGGGTGGTTGGTTGTCTTCTTCACCCTCAAGCACCACCGGAAGCTATAAAGGTATAAAGGAGGCTGAATTTCCTGCTTGTTTCACAAGTGCTCCTCTGGCCACAGAAGGCCTCTCCTAGCTAAAGTTTTGAAATGTTTCCTTCTCTGCCTGTTTTGCATGGGGAGAGACTGGTGGTATTTTGCAGAGCTAGATAACAATTCTTGGTGTTTTGTTGGGTTTGTGTTTTTTTGGTTTGGTTTGGTTTTTTTTTTTTTGCAGGACCTTCATCATGATTTTTTGTAAGGAAAGGAATCACTACTGAGAGTCTGTACGCTGTTGTACAGTGTAGGGACTCTGCATGTGGTTGTGCGGGGGCACTAAGCCGAAGGGAGGATCTGGCCACAGGTCAGCAGGATGCTAGTTAAGGCCAAGGTTTCTGGCAGGAACATGCAAGTGGAGGGCACTCTGCAAATTCTGGCCCCCGTATTTAGACTCTCCTAACACATCACATAGCACAGATTTTAGCTGACATTTAAAGAAAGGTACTTGCAAGCAGTTTTCTCTGTCTGCTGCTTCTAGTTTATACTAGCCTTTGTTGTCTGTGGGACCTGCCTGTTCAAAGGAAAGGTTGGGACATCACATTTGGTCAAGATGTTGCTGATGCAGAAATTCAAGTCTGAAGTTTAACTTCATCTCCCAGTGTGTGCAGTTGCTCGCTTGGATGCCTTGATCTGTTCGATGTACACCTTGGCTTCACTTCTTGCGAGTGATTTGGACTTGTAGGCTTAATCATCTCTGAAAAATTGATTAGTGTGATTTAATTCTAAAAAGCATCTGTAAAAATAGCTCTCAGACTCCTTGGTCTTAGCCCAACAGTGTGCTTATGCTTCTGTCTGCTTCAGAATGCCACAGAACGTAGCAGCAATAAGAAACCAAGATGGGTTCTGGTATGGGCTTTTCTTGTGACAGCCAGCAGGCAAATTTTTTACAAAGGCCTTAGCAGCTAAGTGTTTGCGACCCCTCTAACAGAATAAAAGTGCACAGCTCTTCCTCTGGACATCTAGAAACACCGTGACCCAATTCTTATTACTGTAAAATATGTACTAGTTATAATGGACAGGAGAAAAAGCTTTAGTCCTAGGATCCTTATCAGCGGTCAGTGAAAGAGGGCCACACACTGAGCTCAAGCACTGGCCTCCTGATACTGATACTGCTTCGTCATTAACATTCTCCCTGCTTCCAGCAAACTCTCTCGGAGGCAATCCCTGGGCACAGGCAGGGGAATAGTTCTCTCCAACCGGGCACTCCAAAAAGGCAGTGCCTTTTACGCAGTGCCTTCCATAACAAGAGGCACCAGATTATGTTGTCCCTGCCCTACCGAGCCCTCCTACACCACCCCAGCAGGCTTTGCACTTGCAGGACCTCCTTTCAAATTTTAAGCGTATAGCATGCACCCTTGATTTCATAACACAGAAACACTAATGTGGCAAGCTATGCCACATGCTTATCCTTACTTCAGATAGATGGAACCAGCTTCTTGTCACCAGATAGGAATGATGTATTATGGCCATAGGGACATCACATAGGGCCAGGAGGAGATGCAGGACCAAGTGCTATACACATGCACGTGGACAGTCTGCTCCAGAGTAAATTGGCCTAACTGCAGGGTAGAAATCACAGCCTGGAGTGGAATCCCTTAGGGGTGTGGGTGTAACCTTAAGGGTCCTGTTTGCATTGGGAGAGACTGCTTAGAGAAGACATTGTTTTGTTTGGAAAACTCTGCAAACTTGATAAGGAGCACAGGCATAGTATGTTCCTATAGTTAGTAATATAAACTTGAAGTCTCCCCCCACCAATCAGTTTTGCCAGCAGCGTTGAAAAAGGAATTAGAAGCCATTTTGTTGTTTTTCAAGCACGTAAGTTTATATATCTACATGTTTTCAGCTTTTCCAGCATGCATTTGGGCTTAGGGTAAGCTGATACGAAGAGCTCTCCACATACCGTTTTCTCATGGGTGTGACAAGAATAGTCCTGTTCTCTTTGGGCCAAGGGCATTATTGTGTTAATCTGCTATTGCTGGGGGTGTCAGGCACGCTGAGCATAAATGTAATATACCTTTATCACCTAGTCAGCATTTTGAATTGGAGGAATCCTATTATCTGGGGCTTGCATTGCTAATGTCCTCAGTTTCTAACACTTTTTTTGTTACGTATTAAACTTCAGTAAGATATCAGCTTGCGCCCTTGCTGTCTGGGAAGGGAGTACTTCTGATGTCAGGCAAAAGCCAAAGAAACTTGTGCAACAGTCTGGCCTCGTTGGGAGATTTCAGACTGTCAAGATCCCCACTTTGCTTGGATACCGTAATCAAACTTCTGTGTCTGGGGCAGAGCACCGTCCTCAGTGTCTGCGTATGATGTACATGTCATGCTCACACGTTGTTCATGTTGAGTTAGATTCTGGTCTGTGCTGTAGGCTCAAGTTGGGGTTTCAAAGGTCTAAGACATCTGGGTTCTAGGTTTATCTGGATTCATATATTCCTATCACTGATGACAGTTGATTAAACCATTTCCATTATTCCTTCTATTTTGACATGTACCCCTGGTCAAAGGGATTTGAAGATGTTACAGGAACAGTTCCACAAAGAATGCTTTTTACAAAATGTGTAGGGGAAGAATCTGACTGACTGAAACAAGTGGAAGTGCTGGGACCTTGCCTTGTATTGGTTAGTCTCATCTGTGGGGTGCCTAGAATGCTTCTGCTGTTCAGATAATATGTGTGGTCACATTTAACGATAACACTTTATTATAGGTATGTTCATAGAGAGGTAACACAGAAGAATAAACATAATCAAAAAATCACAATACGGTATAATATTAAAAACAACGATCTCTGGTGCTCAGGATAGTTCTCCTATTTTGTCAGCCACAGAGGAAACAAAATAGCGCTTCGTGTGGGTGAATGGACCTAGGACTATATTTACAGGTTGCAGATTACAGTTCAGTCAAAGGTTAAGCTATTTATTTCTCCTTTAGCTCTGGAACAGCGTTTCACCCAACTTCAAAAATTGAAATACGTTTTTTTATTAAGATTCAAAAAACAAACCAAAACAGGTGTTCTACTCTGATAAATCAACTTGAGGACTGTCCTATTAGTGTAATTTGCGAATTGTTAATTTGTTTTTAATTCTTTTTCTTTCAGGCGTTCATGTCAATGTTTCAGATTCTTACACAGGAAGGATGGGTGGATGTCATGGATCAGACACTGAATGCTGTAGGACATATGTGGGCACCAGTAGTTGCTATTTATTTTATCCTATATCATCTTTTTGCTACTCTGGTAAGCCTTCACTTGCTACTGTGCTGTGCCTTTCTTTGTTTTGAATTATTCTCATAGTTCTTGTATTACTTATTTTTCTCAGCTAGTTAAAACTAATTGTGATGCTCATTTTCAGCATAGAGGACTTTAGGATTAGTTCTTTGATGTGGTAGAATTTACCCTTCAGCCATGTGGCATAAAGGGGTGGCCTTTGTTCTGGTGTGAGGTGGTGTTCTTCCTAAGATCCAAGTCCCGCTGCTGGACTAACAACTTGTTAGTAACAGTTGTTAACTGTCTTGTACCTCCACGGTTCTAATGACTGCAGAGTTAAACAAGTGCTTTTCTTCATCATGTAGAAATGGTCTTCTCAGCTTCCGTTGCATTCTCTGGGCAGCAGCAATTAAAGTGAGAAGTGTAAAGCCTCAGGATATACACTCTTAACTGGAAATCACTACTTTTCTGTTGCCTGATGCAGTAGATCAAGCGATAAAACGATGAGAACTAATGCAGCAGTTCCTGCATGTGTGTGGAAATGGTGATTGTATCTAAAAAAACATTTTTTCTGTATGCATTTCAAATAGGATGACTACATTTTTGTATAGAGAGAACGGTAAGGAAAACAGCTTTTTGGATATTCTCTATCAATAAGGGCTTGGTACTGTATTTTGAATACCAACACAGAGAAAATACCAGTCAGGGGAATAACCATTTTACACACCCCTAATTTGCTCCTACTTTTGCTCATTTTGTATTTTGTATTCACTGCAGTTTCTGATGCACTTATTTTCACTTTTTTCATTCCGTTTTCTTTCTTTGCTCAGTTGTCTACTTATATAAGGTACTATGCAATCTCCATCAGTTTCCATCTACTTCTTTTACTTTAGAGTATGTCCTGTTACACTCTAAAGACTGAATAATCCAACTGTAATTGTGGGTGCAGCTGGTTCCTTCATATGGATTGAAATCTTAACGACTTTCTAAATGGCAGTAAAGTGCATTTGATGCTCTTAGAGCTTTTTAACCAAATTAAAGTATAAGCCAAATGAATGTACATATCAGCATATATATAGGACATGTAATTTTGCTCACAAGGGTCAGAGGAGTCCTTGGGGTCTGGAAAAGCAACTTTTCATGATTAAGTGATCTCTAAAAGTCCTTGGGAAGTGGGGTTAGAAAGCAAAAGGGAAGTGAGTTTTGGCCATGGATTTGAAAGCAGTTACTGGTTAGAGAATCTTACTGCTGTTTTTCTGATTCTTCGCCAAGAACATTGAACTGCAATCCATTTTTATCTCTTTAGATGAGTGTTAAGCAAGCCCATAAAGTGAATTAGTGTCAGGTGGCTTCTGTGCTAAAAATTCACACCTTAATTGAGAAGTAACTTAGCTATAAGAGCAGTTTTAGTATTCTGCTATATGTTTCATGTTTTGGACTTCTCCATTTGTTTACTCAAAGCACTCATTTTGCTAGGAGCAAGTCACTTTTCAGTACCCCATCCTCAGTCCTTTTACAGGGAATTTGCATTTAAGTACACGGTCCTTGCGTTACTTCCTAAGCATACGCATTTCTTCTCATTCACCTATGCAAATTTTACAGGGAAAAAGAAACTCTGCTAAGACAGCTTTGCAGAATTACCTGGCCTTACAAAGTTGTTAGTTTCAGTTCTAAGATCTTCCTCAGGTCCTGGAAGAGAAAAGCTATCTAGGACAGAGTTGTCTGGAGGCAAAAGAAGCTTAAAGAAAAGAAACAACATGGAATTTGTAAAGGAGCACAAAAACGGTTGGGCTGCTACTAAAACCAAAAAGAAGAGTTCTAAGAATAAACAGCCATCAGTGAATAACAGGAGTGAAGTCAAATGAAGAAATGACTTTAACCATCCAGAAGCGGGGGAGGATTAGAATTGAGAAGTGATAATTGCAGTCATTTGGCAAAGCAGACTGTAGAGCCTTGGAAAGAAATGAATAGGTTTCACATTAGAAGGCAAAGAAAAGTTGAAGCTCAAAAAACAAAACCTCTGTTGGAAGCGAGGACTGTTACTAGTTGAGATGGCAGTGGAGGAAGTTAAACAAATAACAAGTTTGCGTTTAACTTTTCTTTTGCGGTACATTGTCTCTGGTTCTTATTGAAAATAAGTGAAAAAGGAATTAATGAAAGTCTTGATGCCTTGATACATATCCGTGTGTGAAACAGCAAGACTGTAAGTGGTGATGTATTTAATGAGTACTGTACTTCTTTATAATGTGAAACTGTACTTCCTTAACTAGTATGCTCTGAGCTGCAGGTACTGGAGTATCATCGACTGTATAAAGTATCTGAAGAAAAACAACATATTGTAAAATCATGAAAGAATGATAGCAAAACTGTTCATCAGCAATTAGGGATCAGTGCAGTTTGTGCCAGCGATTATGTATTTTACCAGAATTTTTTCTTGCTTTGCCATTCTGAGGCCATCTTAACTTCTACTGTTTGTAGTAGTTGGATCATTTAAAACTGTATGAGGTTCTGTTTAAGTATGTGGCATATATAATACGTCTTTTCAAACAGCTGCAGGAAATTCTACATATTGCTAAAGACAGTTTCCTACTAAAAGAACGTTTCTTTTTCTGAACACTGACATTTTGTAAATTTATGGGTGAGAGTCCCTCCTGTGTCTTCTGTACCTTTATAGTTCATGGAGGGAAAGGGAATCCTGCTCTGGAACAAGGTCCAGACACCCAACTTACATGCAGTTTGAGTTCCAAACTCCTTGTCTGGTGTACTAAGCTACTTAAATTTCATCTTCCATATAGATGGTGAATAATTTTCCAATGTGATTGAATGACAGGTAAACTTACGCTTCATTTAGAACAGTGGTGGACAGATAATGTCTGCTCTGGTTGTCACTCAGTGGTCCAAGATCACGGAAATATTTTAAGCCTGTAACTCTCTTAAAAGAGCTTAGATTCCTTCTGATATCTCTAGGAAATTGCTGCTTGCCTGTAGGAGCCCAGCATGTTTGAGGATATTTGCCTTGAACCTCAGAAACTAAAACCCTAGCAGTTGCTGGCAGCTGTAAGGCTGTGTATATACAGATTTACTGCCTTGAGATGAAAGTTGTCTGGGGATATATGCTGAATGGTGGTATCCTCCCTCGCCTGCATCCTTGCTCTCCTACTTCTGTCTCCTTCTTAGCTGTATCAGTCACATTTTCAGCTTATTTGGCCTCTGGTCAGTATCTCTACACAAGGAAAATATAATAATCTGATATACACTTTTTTACCCTGCTATTCTTCCTCCTAGATGCATATCTACACAGTATTTAATGTATAGTAATTTAAAGTTCATGAGTTTCCTATACTGTGGCTCCCAATGCATGCAAATAATGAGGCAGCTTACTTTTCTTTCAAAGTGGAATTAGCTACTTTGCACAGAGGCACTCTGAGCATTAAGCAAGTCCGTAAGGTAAATTAATGTTAGGTGGCCTCTGTGTTAAAATTCACACCTTAATTGAGAACACCTTAACTTTATGAGCTGTATTAGGATTCTGCTTTGTGTTAGGCTTTTTTTATTATTATTGTTTCTGATTATTTTAATTTTCTTTTCATATGAAATACATTTTTATGGGTATATTGTTAAACATACATAATGCATTGATTATAAAACCTAGATTTCAAAATTTTAAAATTCATATAGTAATTGTATGATACGATAAAAACCAATTTACTACTTGCAAAATGGCTAGCAGACATATAGTAGCAGGTAATATTAGTTCAACAGAAGTCAAAGACAAGACTCCCATTTACATCAGTAGGGCCCTCATTTTTCCATGTCATTTCTTAAGAAAAATATGACAAGCTGTCGTGGTAACAAATAATTTGCAATTGTTTTGTAGATTCTACTCAGCCTGTTTGTTGCTGTTATTTTGGACAACTTGGAACTTGATGAAGATCTGAAGAAACTTAAACAAGTAAGAACATGTTTTTAGTGTACTTGGAAGTAGTTTCAATAAAGCATTACTTTACTGGTGTTTTTATGGTAAACGATGGGAAACATCTTCATCAAAATGAACAAAACAGTAGATGTGGAAGAAAATAGCAGTATTTCATTAGTTGACCATCACACAATGTGAGATAGAAATTAAGAGATTGTAAAAGATTTATAAATTGGTTTAAATATTCGATGAAAGTCAATTTAGGTAGTTATGTAATTAAAATTATTTTTAAATTACAGCTAGGTCATCTTTTTGCTCATAATCTAGTGAAAGATGTCCCTGCCCATGGCAGCGGGGGGTTGGACTAGATGATCTTTAAAGGTTCCTTCATACTCAAAACATTCTGTGATTCTATGATACTTTATAAGGACACCATAGCACTGCTGCAGGGGAGAGTACTGGCAAGGGTCCACAGACAGGAAGCAGAAGAAGGGTCTAGGTTGAATATGTTAGGTGAATGCTAAAGACATTTGGCAAAGTTAACTTGCGTGATTGATCCTCCAGATTTGGGGACCAAGATTACCAAGAAGCCATCGTTTCATGCTTGAAACCCCAAAGGACAATCACATAAAACAAATGTAAAACTAGAGAGTTCATGTTGGCCGTTATGACTTTTTGCACAAACCACCAGAGAGGAAGATATCTGTCGCTTTTACATAAATACATAGCTGTGCTTTAATCTGTGCAATGATGAGCAAAATCATCAACATTTGCCTATTTCATGCACAAAATACCAAATTGAGAGCTTAATATGTAGGAAACTCTTTTGTAATATTTGGGCTATGGCCTTCTTTCACTTATCATTTGCTGCTTTTGTTCACCTTGCAGGTGCATCAGCAATTGTTATAGAATTATGTTTTTTCAATTATTGAAAAATAATTCACCCAGACAATTTATCATAGAATCACAGAATCATAGAATGGTTTGGGTTGGAAAAGACCTTAAAGATCATCTAGTTCCAACACCCTGCCATGTCCAGGGACACCTCCCACTAACTCAAAGCCCCATCCAGCCTCGCCTTAAACACTTCTGGGGACGGGGCATCCACAACTTCTCTGGGCAACCTGTTCCAGTGTCTCACCACCCTCAAAGGAAAGAATTTCTTCCTAATATCTAATCTAAGTCTCCCCTCTTTCAGTTTAAAACTGTTACCCTTCTGTCAAGGATGTGTCATGAGCAGAGTGATTAACTTCACACGTAAGAGAGAAGCAGTGAAATA
>VWZL01003086.1:0-83006 GCA_013396915.1 Stercorarius parasiticus
GTGTTGGTCTCTTCTCACAAGTAGCAAGCGATAGAGGAATTGACCTCAACTTGTGCCATGGGAGATTTAGATTGGATGTTAGGAAAAACGTCTTCACCAAAAGGGTTGTCAAGCGTTGGAACAGGCTTCCCAGGGAAGCGGTTGAGTCACCATCCCTGGAGGTACTTAAAAGAAGTATAGATGTGGCATTTAGGGATATGGTTTAGTGGAGGACTTGGCAGTGTTAGGTTAATGGTTGGACTTGATGATCTTGAAGGTCTTTTCCAACCTAAACAATTCTATGATCCTAAACTCTTTTACAACTCTCTTTCAAACACATTCAGAAGATTAGATTTTGCATGGATTTGGTTTAATCTTCATAATCTAACAAAAAAATTCCGTATTCTTTCCATATACTGGAGACTAGAAGAAATGTACCAACTTCAAAAATCTTCCTGTTTATCACTCTTTTGATAAAGGTTTTTTTGGCTTTTACTGTGGCATATCCCCATGGAAACAAGGGTTCATAGGTCATCCAAGACCAAAAGTCCTCTCAGAATTAGAGGACTGCAATCAGCACCATGTTGAGAAATAAGTGACTGCAGCAAATCTTAAGTGAAATCTGAAGTGTGCCACTTCAGAAACTTAATTTTATCCCTATTGTGATTAGAAAAGTTTGACATTAAATCTGCTAAAATTCTCTGAAAACTTAATAAGTTATCACAATGAAACATGAGGAGATGGCCTATGCCTGTGTTACCTCCTTTCTCCCCATGGACTAACTTAAATTTCATGGAACTCATATATACAGATACACAAGTGCATTTAACAAAATTAAGATTCAAGGGAAGAAACAATTTATTGGGAGTTTTCCCTTCTTTTCCATTGTCAGGTTCTGCTTTTTCTGCTTGTTTATGAAAATCAACCATTGTTGATTAGTTGATTACCTTTGTTGATTGCCTTACCTCAGTCTGAAAATATAGCATGGAAGCAGAAATTATTGATTATATAGATTTATATATCTTATGTAAAATACAGCAGACAGGGATTATAATTGCTATATTTGTCACTGACCTGCTACTACTGATCAGAGATTTGCACCTTGTTTTCAATCTTCTTACAGTACATTCTCCCATTATCCTGCAATTGTCTCAGATAACATACATTAAAATCGCTGCATACACTAATACAAGTTCCACTAGCCATGGACACAGCAGAAATCAGGCCTCTCAGAATTACGTGAGGAAAGGAACATCGATAATCTCAATGTACACTGGGTCATTTTTTTAAAAGATCTAGGTCTTTTGAAGTGGTGGCTTCCTGCACTTCACCTGTGTATGCCTCAATAATCAAATAACATTATGCTAGTATTTCTTCAGGGTGCAAAGACCACCACATCATTCATATTTCGTTTCGATATTATCTGCATGTGGAGCAGATATCTGGAAGATTTTCAGATTACTACTGTCTGACAAACCCAAGAGTAATAGCTACTCCATGGGATAGAGAAGGTTTCTTCCTGTTGTTACAATGCATCATTAGGATTGGCTAGCATCAGGGGTATAAGTGGGGCCACATCTGGAGTACTGTGTCCAGCTTTGGGCTCCCTGGTTCAAGAAGGACAGGGAACTGACAGAGAGGGTACAGCAAAGGGCTACAAAGATGATTAGGGGACTGGAACTTCTCTTTTATGAAGAAATGGTGAGGGACTTGGGTCTTTTTAGCCTGGAAAAAAGATGACTGAGGGGGGACCTTACCAGCACTTATAAATACTTAAAGGGTGGGTGTCAGGAGGATGGGGCCAGGCTCTTTTCAGTGGTGCCCAGTGACAGGACAAGAGGTAATGGGCACAAACTTGACCATAGGAGGTTCCATGTAAACACAAGGAGGAACTTCTTTAGCCTGAGGGTGGCAGAGCACTGGAACAGGCTGCCCAGAGAGGTGGTGGAGTCTCCGTCTCTGGAGACATTCAAAACCCGCCTGGACGCGTTCCTGTGCAACCTGCTCTAAAGTGACCCTGCTCTGGCAGGGGAGTTGGACTAGATGATCTCCAGAAGTCCCTTCCAACCCCTGTCATTCTGTGATTCTGTGATTATAAAGACAAGGGGGTCAGGCTCTTTTCAGAGGTAAAGAATAAAAAGAAAAGAAGAAACAGCTGCAAGCTGCAGCAAGGGAAATTCCAGCCAGAAATTTTCTGGTGCTTAGCATTTACAGTTTCTCTTGCTTGCCCCACAACTTCATAACAGCATATACTCTGAGCAAGAGCAAGCAAAACTTTGTGGTCATTCCTAAGCTCTCACTGAGGAAATTTCAATTTCTGCATGCAGGGACATTATCTCTACTGATGCCCATCCCATTATTTCTTCACATCCTGAGTAATCATCCCGAGTCACTTCACATCCCGAGTAATCAGTAATCTGGGTATCACAGAAGGATAAATAAAAGAGCGTCTTAAAGATAAGGGTAAGTTTTTACTTAACATTCAAGTGATTTCTCAATATGTTAAGGAGAATCAGCAGGGAGAACATAGGTCGAGCATGATGTGCTGCAGCTGTTAAAATGAAATGTTGTCCTGTGCGTCAAATGCTCTGAGAACTTCATACTATATTGCTGAAATTCAGCTGGGAAATGGCAAAGTTAGATGTACCATTAAACGAGCCATTGTTTTTCAAGGTATTATGCAGTCTATTGACCATTGACAGGTCATGCTACACTAAGGGCAGCACAAGAATGTCTACCAGTAAGCAAGAAAAAAAGGAGTTAATTATGTCTCTTCCATCAAAAGGAAGAATTCTGTGGCCAAAATGAACCCTGAGCCCTTTCTTCTGACAATCAGCATAGCCTGTTTTTTGCAGCATCTGTTTTAACTAGTTGATCTGTATCGTCCTATATTTCTTGGCAAAGTATTGGGCAATATTAGTGGTGTGGTATTCTGTGTTATGGAAGACAGAAAGAAGCATGAAACTTCACACCCAATCTATAGCACTGAATTGGTAATTTCTGTGTTTTGGAACGTTTGATAGGGCCAGACAGCAAACTAATGTTCATAGGGCTCCAGAGGTAAGGGAGATAGAGTTTCTCAGCACGACTAGTACATCTCTTCTCCGCTAAGAACATAAGGCAAACTGTTTCCCTGGAATTCCTCCATCTCCCTCAGACATATTATTAATAGCTCAGGAATGACTGACTGATTCAAAAAGGTTTGTGTACTCTTTACCAATGGCAATCCAACAGTGAGAGAATGTTGTTCCTATCCTATGTTTTGACCTACATTCAGATTGTGCCAGGTCTAGGGTATTTCCTGTAATTAGAAGTGCTTGGAAACAACTTCAGAACTCTTTCCATAAGTTTGCTTGGGAAAAGAAGGATTTGACAAAGGGCATCAAATAACTAAGTCAGGCTCCTTCTGGACTGATCACTGTCGTCTTTCTGAACTATATACAGTTAGTTATTTTGGTGGGAAGGAGTGTTCCCTGTTTTAATCTCACTAGTAAGGAAAGAGAGAGAGAGCATCTTCCTCAAAGCCTGTAGAAACTCACTAGCTTAGGAAATTTGTCTCCTTATGCTCCAAATATCTTCCTGACATGAACTATCTCTTCAGCAGATGGACTTTAGATCCTTCCTGTGGATTGCAGGATTTCTAGTTTAATTAAATTACTTAGCCCCCTCTTCAGGACATTATTTAACATCATCTCTGAAAGCAGACAGAAAACTTCTCTATGAATAGACATTTTATATAGGCCTAGGTAATTTCCATATTGCATTGTCTGCTTTTTCTTTAGTTCTACACTTCCATCTTTTTGCCTACCTCTGGCACAGCACCTTAGAGAAATCCATACAGTAACACTCCACATCTTCAACACTTTGATTTATAGATTGCATCTATCTATACTGCAGTGCATTTTTTGAATCTGATGTAATCCCTAGCCCAAAATCAGGCACTTAAGTCTTTTTTAGCTTGAGAAATCCTACTAACTTAATGTGCCTCTTCAAGAAAAAGACTGTGTAGAGATAAATGGCTCTTATATGTACAGTTTTGATACAAAGGTGTGTTACAATGGGCAGAATACGCAGACATACGGATGACAGAAAATCTGTAAGAAATGAGGAAAGGAATATTTAGACATTTCTTTGAGACATAATGATAAAGATGGTGAAGTGTCTTAAGATGATGACTCTCATCATTATGACTAAGAAAGGTTAGTGATGCCATGAACCCTTGGCATGATATGAATGAACATATTAGCTTTGGTTGTGAAGCCTCTGATTTCTGAATGTTTTAGATTAGAACTTATAGAACTTCTATCTGTTTTTTTTTTTCTTTTTTGAAGATTCCTAATGAGTTGAATAACCTACCAAAATACAAGCTAAAAACACGGTTGTCAAGTTTCCTTGCTGATCTTGAAGGTTTCTCTCACTGTAACTGTTGCCTGAAAATACCCTGGCAGGATCTGAGGATCTGAGGGATATGTAACAGTAACATACCCCCTGTGACCTTTATGGTTCAAACACGCACCCCAACATCTTAAAGCCTTCATGGTCATCAGAGGATGTTTCTTCTCTTCTTGCTTCCCCAGTGTCAACCCAGTGTATTTCTGTCTTTGGCCTTTGCAGATGAAAGAGAGGTCCATTATACTACCCTTTGGGGATAATAAAAGGTGTTTTGGTGAGCTAGGGATCCCCTTTTTGTGTATTTGTCACACTTTTGAGAGAAAATTGCAGTATTGTTGCACAGTAAATTTATATCATGCTAATCTGAAGCCACTTATAGGTCAAATTTAAACATAATAATTTAGGTACAACATTCAAAATAAACAGTGTGCTAAATACTTGTAAAAGACATTGGTAAATGCACAGAATATATTTAACCTACCTACGCTAAGACTACATTAGAAAGTTTCTCACCCATTGTCTTACTCTTCTTCTGGCTTGGCTTCTGGCAAGGCTGCAGTCATGGTTTCCATCTCTGTGTATAACTTACGGGTCAGGATGCATTTATAAGAGAAAATGCTTCCATGAGTGAAGTCACACACAAGGGGATGCCTCCCAACAAGAGTTTCCTTGAGAGACTTCTTTCAGAAGCCTAATCAAATCCCAATGTCATAGTGGAAGATGTGATGCTATCCTTCGCAGTCCTAGGAGATCCTGCCAGATACAGCCTTTCATGCTGAAACTCAGTTCTTTCTCTTCTTCTATAGGAGTTGATCTGGCCACTTAAACAGCTCTTTCATTTTGTTTGGAATATACAAGGATCTCGTCAGTGGACAAAGGAAGAGATACTGATGTCATCTATCTGGACTTCTGTAAGGCCTTTGACAAGGTCCTCCACAGCATTCTTTTCTCTAAATTGGAAAGACATGCATTTGATGGATGGACTCTTTGATGCATAAGGAATTGTCTGTATGGTCGTATCCAGAGAGTAGTGGTCAATGGCTCAATGTCTGGATGAAGATCATCCAGTGATGACTGGTGTCCCTCAGGGGTCTGTAATGGGAATAGTATTGTTTAATATCTCTATCAATGACAGAGGCAGTGGGATCAAGTGCACCCTCAGCAAATTTGCAGATGTCACCAAGCTGAGTGATGCTGTTGACGTGCCAGACGGATGGGATGCCATTCAGGGAAACCTGGACAAGTTTGAGAAGTTGGCCTCTGTGAACCTCAGGAGGTTCAACAAGACGAAGTGCAAGGTCCTGCACACGGGCCAGGGCAACCCCCAGTATCAATACAAGCTGGAGGATGAAGGGATTGAGAGCAGCCCTGCAGAGAGGAACTTAGGGGTACTGGTGGATGAAAAGCTGGACACAAGCCAGCTGGGCAATGTGCGCTTGCAGCCCAAAATACCAGCAGCACCCTGGGCTGCATCAAATGTGTGGCCAGGTCAAGGGAGGTGATTCTCCCCCTCTACTCTGCTCTCATGAGACCCCAACTGCAGTACTGCATTCCAGCTCTGGAGTACTCAGCACAGGAAAGACGTGGAGTGGGTCCAGAGGAGGGCCACAAAAATGATCAGAGGGATGGAACACTTCTCCTGTGAGGACAGACTGAGAGAGTTGGGGTTGTTCAGTCTGGAGAAGAGAAGGCTCCAGGAAGACCTTACTGTGGCCTTTAAATACTTAAAGGGGATTTATAAGAAAGATGGGGACAGACTTTTTAGTAGGGCCTGCAGCAACAGGACAAGGGGTAGCGATTTTAAACCAAAAGAGGGTAGATTCAGACTAGATATGAGGAAGAAATCTTTTACAATAAGGGTGGTGAAACTCTGGAACAGGTTGCCCAGAGAGGTAGTAGGTGCCCCATCCCTGGAAACACTCAGCGTCAGGTTGGTCAGGGCCCTAAGCAACTTCACCTAGTAGAAGATGTCCCTGCTTATTGCCAGGGGGTTGGACTAGACCTTTAAAGGTCCCTTCCAATGCAAGCCATTCTGTGATTCTGTGATTCTATGATGTCTTTGTTAATTATTAATTAATCTCTTCATGTAATCACCTGTTCTTGATTGTCTGGTTTGTTTTCTACCTAACTGTAGAATTTAAATGGGAGCAATCAATAAGAAAGCTTAGAGGTTGGACTAGATGATCTACAAAAGTCCCTTCTAACCCCTACAATTCTGTGATTCTGTGACATTGTTATATGTCAGTGGGAAGTATTTTTTCCACAAAATCTTAATTCTGTTTTAGGCTGTAAATTAACAAACCTTCTTGGCATAAGGACATTAGGAAGATATTGTTCACTGGCAGAGTAGTGCAAGCCTGGTTTCACAGAAACGTTGTGGAATCTCCGTCCGTGGAGACATTTAAAAGCCTTAAGCAACCTGATCTAACTTTGAATTTGTTCTGCTTTGAGCAAGACACTAGCTTCCAGAGGTCCCTCCTAACCTAGATTTCTCTCCATCATTTATTTAAATGAGACACACATAAGTATCTGATTATTAGTTCTTGACTGACATCAGATCTTATAGTAATTAAACATTTTGGGGTGGATTTGGGATAAACTCAGAAGACTTACAGAAGGCCTACAGGAGTTGCGTATTTGTTTCATTTCTGTTGTTTCTGTTGTTGCTGGTAAAATTCCCAGCGAAAGATGTCCTGGTCTTGTTTTGTTCTGCAGGACTACAGCTCTAGTTGACAGAATAGCCAGCCACTAATGAAATGCTTGCTAATGGCAAATTTAAAAGTACAAAACAGCTGTCATTTGGGCAAGACCTTGGCTGTTAGGGAAGACTTATGTAGAAGAGCCTTGGAATCTAATGGAAAAAAGCGTTTTAGAAACAAGCTGTTTCACAGTAATTGCTATCTGACAAAATTGTTTTGCAGATCCATGAAACAGTTCCCATTAATGTACTCCTCCTCAACTTCTACTTGTTGCCACGTTGTTTTTGACACAACATAGTATCAACAATGAAGGTGCAGGTAAACGCTGAGGGGTAAAACTTAAGGTGAAAATTTAAAATGTGAAAAGACAAAGCAGTGCAAATGATGAGATGTTCTTAAGTTTTTACTGCTTAGCTCATTTGGACCTTACAAAATACTTGAAAGTATCTCCATTTGTAGATTCAATTGTTTTCCCTTCCTTTTTTTTCCCTAGTCATGCTTTAAGGAAAAATATCTTGCAAATACTCTGTATTAACTTGCCTTCAGCACAAAGAATTTAAGACCATTTTTCAGAGTCATGTACATTGAGAGATAAGCTACCTCCATTTACTTCAGGACATAGCTAAGTACAAACACATTTGTCACAGAGCGGCTGACACACTGCAGCATCACTCCCAACTTCAATTTCCAGTAACTTTTCTGGCAATGCTCACATTCATATTGCCCAAGAACAGGTCATACTGTATGTGGTTAATGAAGAACAGCATGTACCCACTCAAAGTATGCGCTCACTCGGCTCAAAGTGGCATTGTTATTCATGAATATGTATTCAGTTATTTTTAGAAGCATTGAATCATTTAATTTCAATTAAACATATTTTAGCAACTCCATTTCAAAATACAGTGAATATAAGAGACATTTGGCTTAAATGTTTGTTAAGTAGGGAACAGCATTAAGAATATTGTAACTAAGTTAAGGTTTAAAGACAATTTTACTGATTAAGTGTGCCTTTGTATATAAATAATATCCTCCTACATCCATCTAGTGGCTGTAATGTTAATTCCTGTGTTTATTACTGACCAGTATTTCACAAGTACTTGCTGCTATAGGTCAGTCCAAGACATTTTTGCAAGATCAGGTACTTCAAGCAATGTATATACCCCATTTCAACTCCAGTTAAATCTCAGGAAAACTCATACTTGTCAGAATGTCCCCATGATACAGACTAAATGAGGAACAAGCTTTGAATGCCTCCTTTGCTCTCTCTGAATATTACTATCCTCTTCCTGAAAGGGAATGACATGCTCTTGCAGTGGACAATTTTCTTCCCAGTTCTTCAAAAGTTTATACCTCTTCAGCTCTGGATACAGTAGACAACTAAGATGAGCTCCTCACCCAATCCTCATCAGTCCACAGTTGTCCCAGACTTCTGCACCTCATCCATTAGAGAACTGGAGATAATGATGCTTCTCTACTTTCCTGCAGTGGTAGAGACCTTTAATGATTGTGGGGTGTTCAAATGCTAAAGCGCTGAGTGTCACAAAAAACTTGGTAGCTGGTGGATGACAGTGGGAGTTCACACAACTCAGGCTGTACCTGCTCCAGTCTTTGCACTGTGCAGAGGACTGAATTACTTGGCTGTAGGTGAGTAAAATCTGAGATATGAGGTACATGCTACATGTATTGGCTACCATAGTTGCAACAGCAACAGTAACAAAAGAGAAACAAAAGTATATAAAATAAAATAAGATTTAAAACATGCAACATGCAAGAGTCAAAGGGTGTCAGAAAGGGCAGTAGTTCTCAGCAAGGAAGAAAAATATCAAAATCTGCCTGGGCAGGACTTTGTGGACAGAAAGGGATTGTCCATGAAAAGCCCTCTAACTATCTTGGTGGCCTCACAATGAACTCAATCCGGTTTAGTGATGTTGTCCTTTTGTCAGGGGCTCAAACTGGATGCGGTATTCGAATACCACCAGCCTTCGGGCATGGTCACCCAAACTGTTTTTAATTCATTGAGTTGCATGTCATATAGACTGCAACATTCTAACTTGGATGCAAGGGTATGGTGGGACATAGTGTCAAAAGCATTGCTAAAGTCAAGCTAAAAGACATCTACTGCTTTCACTTGTATTCACATCAATAATTTTAAAAATGGTTAAAAACGTTATTTTCCAGGACATAGTTATGAGATGTGCCGCCATATATGAGAAATCTTTGCCCAATGGGGTGAAGCTGCTTTCTTTACTTTTCTTTGCTTTAGATTTCTAAGAGCTACCTTAAAATTTGGTGCAATCTAGGATCTTGCAAAGCAAAATCATAAACAAAAGCATGAAATGGTGACACAGCAGTTCAAGTGGAAAAGTTCAATTCCACTATGGTATTGAATTAGGTCAAAAGTCCTAAACATGATGGACAGACTGTTGAGAATCCTGAACACATTAACAGGTCAGTTCTTAAAATGCCATATACCTCCCCTGGTCCATCTCATCATGTACTTCCTGGAAACCAGAAAAGTTTGAAATTAGAGGTCACTGGTAATGTCTGCACTTCTGAGGAAGAGAAAATGTATCATGAAATTCAATTAAGGATAGTGAGCCCAGCTGCCTAAATTCAAAACAATGCTGAGACATTTACCTACAAAGTAATCAATGCTACAATGTACATTATTCAACCAAAAGTGAGTAGAAAGGCAAGAAAATTATACAAAATCTCAAAGTTCTCATACTAACTGCAAATATTACAGAAACACCACTTTAAGATACTCCTCACATATAGGGTTCCATTTGCCAGTCATCTGCCTTTTCTTGATGCAGATCAAAATATCAGCCTAGGGAAAGATTACTGAAATCAACTCACTAGAATTGGTCAGCTCACGCAGGCAAACCGAATATTGCAAAATGATGAGGAAAAAAGTTAACTTGATGGTACAGACAATCAATGAAGACTAGTGTAGCTTCAGAGCTTTACATCATGTGAAAACATGCCTTCAGTCACAATAGAACAACTGCTGTTCAAGTGGTATATCATTTTGCATAAGTACAAAAGGCAAAACAATGTATTGCAAAATACCCAAGATGAATATTGTTCACAGGATCTTTTTCAGACTGATAAACCACTATTCTCTACACTTTATTTCAAGAAAAATTTTGTAATTAGGAAAAAAAAATTAGCACAATTACATTTCACCCCTTAATAAGGTGAGATTAAAATGTTTCTGTTTGAAATTCAGTGCTCTATTTATTAATGCAGTCCCTGAAATTTAGGCTAGGAGGTGATGGATATGAAGCCTTTCCAAACTTCTTATTGCATGTCCAGAAACATCTAACTACCTAAAGGCCTCAAAGCTTACTGAATAGCTTACTGAATAGCTTAATACAGCAATACTTGTTTGACTACACAACCCAAAACTTATAGAACTTGGTAGTATAATACATCTGCCAAAAAATAATAATGTGTGGCAGTAACAGTAAATCTCAAAATTCTCATAAAAATCACTGACAAATAATGTGAGGTTACACTTTGCACAGATGACCTATTGAATTTTATTACCAAATTCTTTCAGCATACAAAAGTACATACAACTATCAGGGGGCAAATTAAATCTAACCATATCTGAAAGTGCAAACATCAAGGTTCTTCACTTTCCCAGACAGAATTAAATATTTTGGAATCAAGGATCCAAATAAATTCAAACAGGCTTAATATTCATAGTTATGAAACCTATCCACCCATTGCTAACAGTTACCAGCTGTTAAAGAAAGACAGTGGTAACTGTGCTTCATTTTGCCATTGAGTCATTTGTACATATAATTTGAAGAACAAGAAAAAAATATAGAAATAATTCGCTGAATTTTCTTTTCCTAAGCAGCCGGAGTGCAATAACAATGATGCCCTCTATAGCAGGGCTACCTGTTACTGTAAGCAGCTGGACACTGTACAAGATGCCTTTCAAGTCCAGCATTCCTATTACAGAACTGAGCAACTTTCTTTTAATGAGACAGTATTTCAAAATCCTTTATGTTTCAGTGGTGATAACATTCCATCCAATTATTTTAGAACACTAGATCTTTGTAATCCCAAACTTTGCATTGAAATTCCTAAAAAGTAGATTGATTTGTTGGTACTTTGTGTGTATATGAGTATGAGTGCATGTGTGCACACAAGCACGTATGTTTATGGGTCTGTTTGCCTCCATATAACTTATTAAACAGTAAAACTAGGTTTGAGACATCATTTGACAGAATTAGTAGTACTTTTACTACAAAAAATCCACCCTCACAAATAAAAAGAAGTAATTGTTATGTAAAGAATTAGGAAAATGTAGCAAAACAGATTTCATCAGTTTTGGAGTAAGGAGAAATCCCTCATTTCTCATACACCCCTTAAAGATGGCCTATTCTCACCTACAAATTATCAGACACTAAAGAATCTATGCTATGAAATAGAATTTCTGCTTTAGTAAATTGATGTCTAGAGACTAGAAAAGCTGCAGAACAAGACCTGGAGGCTATGCACACATTTACATTTGGAAATAATTCAAAACAGTCATAGACCTTTATTATGCCCAGATGGTTTGTTTCATCTCATCTTTAAGTCATTTAACATTTTTTTGTGCTTACTACTTGTAAAGAAAGAAAGGCAGAAGGAAAGTGCCCCTCAGTTATCTCCTCCTTTTCTAACTCCAGATGGGTGCATGACATTTCTCATTTCTAGAAAGAATACACGGCACAACAGGGAATATATTCAATTCAGAAAAATCTGAATACGTGTTTGTTAGATGATAATCCAAGCATGAAACTCTGCAAAAGTTCATTAAGATGTCACTGATCAATGTTAGCCTTCAAAAAAATAAAATAAAAAATTAGTATTTCAAAACAGATAAAACAGATAGACCCTAAATTATGTTAATACAGTAGAAACTTGATTGCCTTACAGAAATCTTGGAGTAGATTACTTTTCAAATTATACCTGGCATGACTTTTGTAGACCGAGGGGCAAATAAATGTGCATAATAAATTATTAAAAACATTACAGTGAATAATGGATCTCTTGTTTTCCTGTGAAAACTACATACACCCAGCCCCAAATGAATTCAAGTAATTGTTTGCATTTTTCCCATGCACCTAAAATAAGAATAGTAGGCTTTAAATAAAACAGTATCCTTCACAGATTGCTATTGCAGAAGGCTACATATTTAATTTACAGAAGGCATCCATGAATTTGTTTGCCTAAGAACACTTTGATCATTCTGTATTTCATAATAAAGGAAGAAAAATGTTATGGACAGCTTGGGTCATGGTGAAGTGGCAGTGCCACAACTCAGCAGTCTCAGGGCAGTGGCACTAGAGTCTGCAGTCATCAAGAGGGAGACACAGGATATTCTCATCATTTAGAAGAAATTACTAGAAAACACTCAATATATGTTACACTTAAGCAAGAACCATTAACTCCGAAGTGGGAAAGCCATCAAGTCACTGGAGCCACAGTTCACTGGCGGTTTTGTCATGTTTGTGACACACAACATTAGAGTTCACACTGTTCCTATGTCATTTAGTTAATGAAAAATCACTACAGTTGATTTATTAACCACTTTTTATATAAAGAATATAAATCCACCTCCAATCACACTTTTTTCCCTATAACTGTCAGCTGAAACTCATGCTGAAGCAACCTGAATCTTCTTCTGCAAGACAAGAAATAGGGCTTGTGTTACAACCTGATTCAAACATTGAGCAGAAGGATGGATCAGATGAGCTCCAGAGGTCCCTTTTGGTCTAAATTTTCATATGATTTTATACAGTATCACAGTGTACCTTTGCTGTTTCTAGGAGGCACCAAGCCAAAAGAAAAGCTAACCAGACTGAAAAATTCCCTTCTTCAATGGTACATTTTCTTGGATAATTAAATAAAAATTGTACATAAATTTTAGGAGCAATTATGGAGACTGGTTTTAGCTTAAAAGAGTGCCAAGCTCTCACTTGGCATCTCTTAGGCTTCAGAAGTGTCCAGTTGGTGAGACAATGATTTGTAATGAAATCTTTGTGGCACTGAAAGGTGAGAAGGGTGAAAGACATCTCCTTCTTATATAGTTATTTTTCCTCTATTTCATGAAAAATAGCAAGAAGGATTTAGATATATTTTTCCTCAAACGTCCTACTAATCATACTGGCAGAAAATTAATCTGAGAGGTAGGAGGCCGAAACTTTGGTCTCTTTAGAGATCAAAAATAATTGAAATTGAGTCCCACACATCCACAGTAAGTAGCCTGATCGTGGGTCTTGCAGAAGAGTATGGTCACTCCTCCTGGTACTGTGCTGCTGTGTAGTGTAAGACACAGAGGAATACTTACTTTCAAACTTTAGTAAGTTTGGATAGGAACCAGAAACCCAACTGCTTCTCACTGGCAAGCCCTGGCATCCTTTTGTGCATGCTCATTAACAGCTACTCAAGCACTTTGGCGGTTTTCTAAGGAAAACATTGGTGGCCCGGTCCACTAGGTACTCATGAGTTCAGAAGTAGCTGAACTGAATTTTGGGGATCCATGTTTTCCCCTTCAACACTTAAATTTTATTTATACATCTAAGCATCGGTACATGAAATAGGACTAAATATATGGAAAGAATTAACATGGGAAGTTATGAAGGCACGTCAAATAGAGGAAAAATCCATCAGTCAGTTTGATAGTGGTGAGAGGCTGATTCTAACAGAGGAAAGTGCTCCCTCTATAATGAAGGAGAAATAGCTCCCAGTGGAAGGGATACCAGAGGTCAAAGGCACAGCTTTTCAGTGCAAGAAGCACACACTTGGCTTCACTAATTTAATGTTCATTCAAAATTTCTGCAATAATCTCTGCATACCTCTGTCTTTTAAAATCAGTCTTGCTCTTTCCCAGTAGCTTTGATATACTGAGTGTAAGAAAGGCAGGTCTTGTTTTTGTAGAGGAGAAAAGCCGTTTCCATCATAGGTGACATGATAAAGGAATGACCAGCAAAGGCTTGTAGAACATCTCTTATCACACAGACAAAAGGACAAACTGATTCATACTGGATTAGTGTCTAGAAGAGTAGTCAAACATTTAACCATGGCTAATGACGTTGAGCAACTTTTTACCAAAAAGGAAAGAAATAAACTAGTCAGATAATCCCTTTAGGTGTAACATAAA
This sequence comes from Stercorarius parasiticus, assembly GCA_013396915.1. Taxonomy (NCBI): domain Eukaryota; kingdom Metazoa; phylum Chordata; class Aves; order Charadriiformes; family Stercorariidae; genus Stercorarius; species Stercorarius parasiticus. The sequence continues at coordinate 14,236 of VWZL01003086.1, forward strand.
GAGAAGTAAACAGAGGCAAGACAACCGGCAAGAATTTTAGGTGCCTCGGACAGACTGTGAACCCTAGAGTACCTAACCAATAGAAAACAGGGGAGGCAAAAATTCGGCCGGGATTAGGAAACAAAAAGCTATGTTTCAAGAACTGAAAGTGTGCCTACTTGCTAGGTCACCCACTCTTGCAAGAACGTGAATAGAAGTGTGCTTCACAGAGGATTCTGCCTGAGCCTATTTCATTTGGACCGGAACTTATTTCTCACACAAGAAATCTAAATTTTAAACTCTACTCTAGTTTTAAGCAGAGTTACTTTAGCTCAAATTAATTGTAAGAAAGAGCAGTTTGGCTTCCTTTTGAAATATATTCCATTCCTTTCATCCTACAAATGATTCCTAACTGAAGAACCATACTGGGGATTGACAAAAATAGGTATGATTTTCCTGGGCATTGCAAGCTATACGAGGAAAGGTTGCTTTTCGGCAGTGAGGAAAAGATGGCTCCCTCTTACTGCTCCTAGTACAGTTCCTAGGGATTTGGTCTTGTGTGTATAAAGGCAGCCTTCCCAGAGGATGTAAAAGAAGTTTTTTGCTCTAAGGCACTTCTCTCAGTTAAAGGGAGAAGAAGAAAGAAACTAACAATCAATTTCTGGGTATCAGCCAAGGAACGAGATGCCTGAATCCATTAGGCTGAGAAGGTTTCATTGTGTAGCTGTTCTAAAAGATTAAGCAGCATGGCTGACTTCAGACTAAAGAACCTGAATTAGAATTACAACATGCATTGATATAAATGACTGCCAACAGACTGCAGATTGTACTTTATAGGCCAGTATAATATCCTATCCTGATGTAAAGGTGACTCAACGGGCCAACAACCAGAGAACAGTACTTAAATATTAGAATCTGTACTGCTGTAGTAAAGTCAAACTAAATTGAAACTGCATTTGAAAATCAAAATATGAAAAAAGAACTTAGTTGCTCAGAGACAGTGTCTAAATTTAAGGTGGCAGAGCTCAAAAGTCACAAATGTTACTGTAGTTTTTCAGATAACAGCCCACAGTGCCCATTGGCAAAAAAACCCATCTATACTCATCTCTTGTTAGCCGCAACTAATTAAAAGATTTTGAGAATCGGCACTGTTTTGGCATGATTTTCTCTCTGTCCTCTGACTTATACCCAGGTCTAAAAATACCCCATGCCTGAAGGTAAGACTTCCATCTATACCAAAATCTCCACCAGCTTCCACAGGAAGAGCAGGTCAGTTTTTTTCAGCATTCTTACATGCCTTTCTTCATATCTAAAGAATAGGATGATCTGTACAATCAAATGTAGTAAGTGTGAGAGGAGCAAGAGAAAATACTTCAATCTAGACTATATCTCAGTCCAAGGAAGAAGTCACAGCTTATGATTCATATTCAGAGAGCTAAGGTCAGACAGGACCGGGTGAGCTCATCTAATTCTCTGTATCATAAGACTTTACATTTAAGTTGTCATTCAACTCAGAAATCATTTTTGTGAAGCTTCTTTTTTTTTAATCTGTGGAGGACAGAACTGTAGTATTCCAGCATCAGTCTGACCAATAATGCATACAGAGGCAAATAGTCACTGCCCTTCTTCTTGTATTTAAGTAGCCAAAAATTTGGGTTGCATTTGCTGCCACAGTATCATCCCAGGAGTTCATATAAAGATACTTGTCCGTTAATTTCCCCAAGTTTCCCACACAGAGACGGCATTGTGCATATATCAGTCCTGCTCCTTGTCTGGCTCCATGACATTGCGAATGGGTGTATGAAACCATACTCTGTTTGAAAAGGACCTACTCACTAAGTGATCCAGGTGACTATTTTTATTATTTACTCTTCCACCCACTTTAAAAAATCCCATAATGTCAGATATTTATAACCTACTTCCAGGTCACTGCTAGAAATGTTGAAAAGAAATACAACCATTTCAATGATGAATACCCCAGAATTTTTGAGATCCACTAGTCATTTCCTAATGTTCATTGAAGTTTGATCTACCAATATTGAAGAATCATTTTTTAAACAGGATTCTCTGCATTAATGAATTAACCCTTTATAAAAGCTTAGTTATTACAAATATGTCATAATTTTTATTAATTTAAATTACAGCCTTCTCAAAAAAAGAAATTATGCTTGACAAGTTTTATTGACATTAAATGAAAAAAAATAAATTAAATTCCATTAAAATTATGGAATTTATTGTATTCTAATCCTTTGTCATCTGAACACTGTAGCAGCTTTTCTGTTATTTTGCCTCAGAGTAGTAGGACTTCAACTGGATTATAAAAATATTTACATTATCAATGTATCTTCCTTGAACAGTGATCTAGTGCCTTATAATCTTCAGCAGTGACTCCAATATTCAAAAGGCAGATAGATTTTTGGAATAGCAGGTACAAGTTTGCAGACCTGGTAGTATTTAGTTATAAATCAGTTTAAGCATAAACCCTGCACAGTCACTGAGACTTCACTCACTGAGTATATGGAGGACAGTGACTTCTTTAAAGAACAATTGTTTAATATATGGGGATGCCTTGTGTGTATGCATATAACATATAAAACTGATCAGCTTTCATACCTATTGTACAGCTCTACCTCACCTTCCTCAACCTCGGTTCATGTTTCAAAAGTTATTCTTCCAGGAACATCCATCCCTTCCAAAATCAAATATAAGTGCAAAGAAAGACAGGAGGGGAAGTTTATATACATTTTCCTGAAACATAAGACTGGCTTCCTAAAGATGAGCAGTGGTCTCCACAAAACAGGTACATGCAAATGTTTCCACTGTAGTGCATAGCAGTGCTCTTACTTTCACTGTACCACAAATGAGCATGCATCTTTCCCTTAGGGCAGGTGGTCATGTTACAATGTTCCTGTGCTCCAAACCAGAACTTATTCCCACCACATAATACAGCCACTTCTGAACAGCAGTTTAGGGAGGAAGTGCTAACGTGTGGTGCTGCTAGGGTCTATAATTACATACATTTCTAGAGAAAAAATTATGGGGAAATGGATGAACACTGGGCAAAAACAGGACTTGTTATGCCTCTGTCCCATGTCCAGGTTTGAAAATGGAACAGTTGACTTCAGCCTGACAAGCTATTCCTAAAATATAATTATCATAATGACTACCATAAAAATAGATTTTTGAACTAATGGAAGAGAATCTTCAGCAAACAAGGACATCAGAGAGTGTCTAATGCACTTTATGAATTGTACTCTACAGCATTTTGTGGCAGGTACAATTTCGATACCATATGCTATGCACAAATAAGTAGGAAACAAAAGCCCAGCATTTTTAGATCAGTAGGCAAAAAATGCCAAAAATATCTCTCTTTGCACTGAGACAGTAAGAAACACAAAAGACAAAAATGATTATGAGTCATCACTGAAATATTCCTGCCTCTGTGAGAAGCCAGATTGGAACAAAATGTATAAGAGTCAGTCAGCATGTGCAAGGGAAGCCCACACCAAGATAAAACTGTTCCGAAACACACATTTTGTGAAATGTAAAAGGATAAGTTCGAGTCTTTTGCAATATTGGACAGAAATAATGCTACTTAGCTTACAAAATCTATAGTAATGAAGCTGCAAAAATTCCTGTAGTTCTGTAGAAAGACCGTAACTTAAAGAAGAAAACAGAAATTCACTTCCATTCCCCTGCAAAACTGGTGATATTTGTACCACTCCCAGGTTGCATGGAAGTGGAGATAAATTTGACATTTCTGCTGATATTTTTGCTTTTGTTTAAAAAATAAAATAAGTTATTCTCTTAGGAGTCAGAATAGTGTTGGTTCTAGCTTCTAGTAGAGCGGATGGAGTGATAGCATAGCACTGTTGTGCTGATATTTGTTTTTCTGGTTGAATAAGCTTGATTTTGAAACAATATTTCATGGTAAGTGGTGAAAAAAAATATTGTCTTGCTAAAACGTAGCACTATCTAGATTTTTATGTCTTTCTGCAGTGCCCCTTGAACACGGTGTGACTGCAGGAGCTTGAACAACAATTAAGAGGTTTTTATTTGATGCTACTTAAGGTTGAAGGGAGAAGTCTCAGGTTTGGGCCTTCATTTAGTTCCTTATTGAGGAAGTATATCTTTCTCATTAATTCTGCATTGTGAAAAAAGATCAAAACACATATTGCAGTGAACTATGCATAACAGGCACTGAAGGTGCAATTCCTCCTCCATTTGAAAACATTTATTACTGCAGATGCAAAACCAACTCAGGCCTGGATGCCAGGAGGTTCACCAGTGGCCATCCATGATTCGTTATACAGATACAGTTTCAAAACTAGAACCAAACACGGGAATTCTTGAAGAGTTTTTAAATAAGCAGGTCCCGTAGATTACTAGGAAAAAGTTACTAAAGTAAGCTGCTGAGAGAATTTGTACAAACAGTAAGAAATTCACTGTGTGAAAATGGTGCTAAGAAGTCTTTTAATGATACCAAAAAAATCATAAATGGTTTCAATCTCATTAAAGAGCAAATTATAATGTTCATGATGTAACAGATGAGCAGCCTGAACTCTTTTCTCCCATTGCCAGACTCTGAAACCTGAATTATCTAGTTACCTGGAAATTGACTTCTATTTGCTGACTAAGTATTTCAGTGCTGGGTGGAATAATGGCCCTGTATATTTTGAAGACTCAGATGCAGAAGCAACAAAACTGAAAATTCACTCCATGGCTCTGGCTGATGTTGCTCTTGAAAGGAAATCTTGATGGCCTTAGAAATCTGTGTCCCCTTGAGTGAGGTTAGAGAAGAAAAGCTAGCCAGAGAATAAGCAGGACAATCTGGCATTTATTTATTGCCTTACAGAGATGGTTTATTTACTCTGATTTCCAGTTGCATCTCTTAGATTCTGTAACACAGTGCAGTAATTCAAAATGAAAACTTTAGAGGATACTACTTGGGCAAACCTTAGTAGCCCGCCCTGAAAATATTCCTAAAACACATGCTAAAAAAGGGATTTCAGGAGGTCATCCTACCCACCATCCTGAACAAAAATATTTCTACATGATAGCTGGCAGCATGCTTGTCTTGCCTATTTTTTTAGAATAGTCATAATTTCCTTATATATTTCACTCTGAAGAGTTAGAAGGTTCTTTCCAATGTCTGACCAAAGTCTCCTTCTTTAGAGTTTGAGTTCGTTACTTCTCATCCTGTTCCTAATGACAAGTTCAAATTGCAGAATGGGAGAGTTGATTGATTGCACTAATTTATATTAGATCAATGATTTGTATTAGGCACCAAGTGAGAAATTACAACTGGGTCATTGACACAAGCCTACTGTTTGATATCCTCTGTGAAAGAAAGGAACTTTGTCATATTTCTCACATACATGCTAATACAGATAAAAGAGATAATGCCAATAGTGAACTGTCCCAGCCACTAACTGCACTGATTTGACTCCAGACAGCTGCAATAATGAAACTTCTGTCGCTTTCCTGCTACTCTAACCCAACCTCTATTTTATAGTGTCTGTAACACATACATCCCCAGGCACTCCACATAAAAACATAATTAAAACAAATATTACACTGAGTAAGCTTTTAGAAAAAAAGTATCCTTTTACTGTCAGTTCCTTCTAGCAAAGAGAAATGTGATGATATATATTCAAAGGGTTTACTGGGAAGATGAACCCAGGGAACATTTAGAAGACGTGAATTAAATGAGCACGATGTACTAACTAATATGCTGATACTCAACATTCACCATGAGACAAAGACACTGATGAATCTGATGCATCAACAATATTTGCATACTAATTCCTGAAGAAATTTACAGCCAATGCAGCTGAAACCAAATAAAAGCTACAGCATGTAGAATAAGATTAGCTTACATTAACACGAATGCTGCAGTATTATTCACAACTTAGGAGAAAGAGCTAGGGTAAAATCAAAACAAGATTAAGGGAGATGGGCATCCATTTTGGTCTTTTTAATTGGTTCATTTACGAATTCTGTTGACAATATACCTTCTGCAAAATTGCATTAACTGGTGTGAAGTAAAGTAGATTTGAAACAAACAGGCATTTAAGAGCAGAACTCTGTGCCCTTAACCAAAATTCTGTTTATTACAGAACTATTTCATTTAACCCAATGATTTTAATTTTAGCAGTCCAGTGAACACACTCCAAAGAGGCTGAGAAAACTGGGTAATCTTATATTGTGAATGTTCTGTTTTTAAACCTGTACAACTTCAAATTCTGCTAAGACAGGCACTCATTAAAACAAGTGCAGTTGTAAGTTCATCATCCTTTTATTTTTGAGGGGTGTTTTTTCTGTATTTGTTCTAAAAGAGGCTCCCAGATTAATGAAGATCTCTGTGGAAGCACAGTAACATTTTTTAAAACTAAGTTATTTCATTTCCAAACCCCTTAAAAGTCAGCTCAACTTTAACTAGTTGCATGTCCACTAGAAAACTAGCATGTAATGGAAGTTTCAATGCTCAGACTTGGCAGGCTTCCTGGACATTAATGAATCGTGAAAGCTCTAAGATTTATTTAAAAGAAGACTTCAGAGTTGACCTCTAAGTTGAACCCTTCTATGCACACAATACTGGAATTAAAAGCTATGCAGGGTCTAATTATTTAAGCTTTGTTGGCCGGGGAAACACTACCTTCCTTGCCCTTAACAGGGAAATTCGTTCTCTTCTCTCTCAAATACAACTTAGGAATCACGTAAATAAATACAAACAAGCAACAGCAAAGGCAACATTTCTTTGAGAACAGAGATAAGCTTGTGAAGTTCAAGGTCTTTCAACAAATTTGGTAAACAAGGACAATAGTACGATCATCTATTTAGGGGCAGGAGAGATTTGAAATAAGCATATGCAGGAAGAAAACATGGCTATCCCAATTGTCAGGTGGTGATTTCTTCCTCCACGGTACCACCAGCATTTTTGGTACTGAAATCATCTAAGGACATATCTCTCCATTCTGCATATTCCTTTTGGGGCGTTTGTCCCAGGATTTCTTTTTCTTTTCTCTTGGTTTTAGCTTGCCTGACTTTTGTTTCGTGTATATGTTCTGTTGGTCCTGGAACAGAAATCAAAATGCCACAGGCACCAGACATCTGATGGTATGAGCCAGAGCAGAGGCCACAAAACAATATTTCAAATTCAAACGGCAAAATGAATAACTTAATGTGGGCAATGATGATGCCTGCCTGGAAATCTACATCTGAGAGAACAGAATGTACAGAATGATGATTGTTTATTCCTTTACTAACATGGTCAGATATTGCTATTAACTTGTTCTCACTGTGAGAATGTCTATCAATTTGTTTGTTTGTTTCTGGCCTCCTTTCCAGCCATGGGAGCAACCTGAAGGAAATGGAAGTCACTTACACTCCCTATTTATGCCAACTTAGACACTGGAGATGCTCAGTTGCCTGCATGTTCATGGATTTTGTAAATGCTATTGTTCAGTCATTATCTTTTCTTTTTCCTTTAGTGTTGAATTGTGTGGTTAACAGACTGCCCATTTAAAAAAAAAAAATAAAAAATTTTATAATCATCAGAAACATGCTCGCAGTTACGATTTAGCTTAGGAAATGTTAATGAGGTATTTATGAGGTGAAACCTTTGTCTCCTCAAATTAGTGAGGGTTTTATATCTGACTTTGATCGAATCGATATTTTACTCACAGAAAAAATCTCTTGAAATTTTCTATCTAAAGACTCAGAATCACAAGCATGCCTTTCTAGATGATTGTAAAACTGCAAACCTGTACAATAGTGAAGTGCATGTTTTAATTCAGTCACTTCTTAATGTACTAGCCCAATTTGTAATTCTTATTTCTTGTACTGGACAGAACCAGAATTGGCTAACCGGAGTTACTGGAAATTTTAAGTTGCTTAATCTGCAGCTTTTCAAACACAACAACTGTAAAAGCTGCTTTTTGAGGGTGGAAAAGATTTTTTTGTAATATTTATTGTAATTATTAATACTAATGTAGTCATAATGGCATTTTTAAAATTATACTGTTTCACACTTGAGGCAATTTTGCATCTTTTCTGGCTTCCTCTCTAGAAGGTAATTCCACACAAAGAATTCAATACAAAAATGTCAAAACTGTATCATTTTTTTTAGTGAACAGTTGGACAGCCACCTGAAACTGCGTATCAAAATTGATTATTCTTGTTTTCCCTTTATAATGATAAAGGTAATCTTCCAGCACAGCAGTGTCTGCAGTGTTCTCTCTTTCTTGTATCCTTAGCAACACAACCTGCTCCCTTATTCAGACTGTTCAGTGTAATATAAATGTGTCACACACTTTCTGAAAGGGTATGTATCAACAATTCTTATCACTCAGTATGCAAATACAGTGAGCAGTTAAAGAGTTCATCAGCTCAATAGAAACACATGTCATTTAGGAGGCCAGCTGGTGTCATAACTCCAGCACATCTTCTTTAGAGCTATGGTTCAACTTGAAATCCATAGTAAAACTTGATCTCCAGGTCTTGTGTCTGATATAGAGAGCTTCATTATAAACTACTGTTTATGCCTATACTTAAAATGTCAAATAGATTAAAAAAAGATCATTTTTTTCTGTTTTGTATCCTGACATTTTGAAAATTATAGGGGAAATTAATTTACTAAACTCAGGGTCAGCCACAAAAACATGAACAAGACAGAGCAGCCATTAACATCCAACAAAATATGGGAGATTATTATCTCACTCATATTAATTTTATATATGAACATGCAGAATGCAAAAGAGGAATAGCATTGATATAAAAGATACTAAATATATTAGAACTTTTTACCGGTTCATAACCCACAGACATGTCATTTTCAATGAGGAAATTATGTCATTAACTCAAGTGAAGAAAAAGTCATTTATTGTTAATTTTATCTCAGATAAAATCTGACTGATATTCTTTGAAAAGTTACAAAACTAAATATAGAAGCTTTCAGGGTACTGCTGTGGGTAATACTGCTAGCACATGAAATCAAAATGAAACCCCATATATTACTTTAAGGTAAGAGGTGAAAAGGCAAAGTTTTACCTTCTTGGTATTGTCAGTTTTAGGTAAATTTTATGTAATTGCACTCTATTCTTCAGCTTGTAACAGCAAGACAACTGTGAAACTTACCTTGCTTCAATAATGGTATGTTTCTTGGTGTGTTCATGCTATTCCATTTTTGCCCTATCTGACAGCTATTAATCTGATAGCTATTGATTGCCTTGTTCATCAGGGCAATCAATAGTGCACCTCCTCAAAGCAAAGTAATGTCTGAGAGCCCGATAGGACTGCCATTTGGAGACACGTTCTTTGGAGGGATGGGAGAGTAAGCCTTGATGATTCTTGCATTTTTCTTCCCACACAATTAGGGTTCCGTCTGTCATACCTATCTTTCTATACAGGAACAGAATAAAACCCTGCAACAACAGTCAGTGGTAAGTTTTTGAAGTAGCTGGAGAACAACGGGGGACAACTCCCCATTGCAGAGCTTATAATGTGTTCACATTTATTCCATTTCTGATACCAAACACAACATAGAACTCTCATATTTCAGGTTATAAAATCATCTCATAAGTCTTGTCTTTTAGAAAAGCAAGTAGTTCTGACCACCCCCATTAGCAGCCATTGCCAACTGACCTTACATTACCATCCAGTCAAGGTTAATCTGCTTATGGGTCTCTGAAGATGCTGTCAGGGCAGAAGGACAAACCACACCTGCATTTGATAACAGCTGCTTTTAGGTATACCCTGTAGATGATCAGGTCAGGGCAGCCATGTAGTTTGAACATTTTTTGATTCCTCTAGGCATTCATCACCCTAATTCCACAATGAAGCTAACGCAATAACCTACATTTGACTTGACATCTATGTTACTTCATCTCTGGAAATCCAAATGACCTATTTCCACTGTAGTTCCAAAAAAAATCCATAATGCTTACATGGGGAAAAAAAAAAAAAAAAATCCATAGAAAAAGGGTAGGAAAAGCCATGCATCTCTAGTTTGGATCTTATTTGCATCTTCAAAACTTTCCCTTGCTGCTTCTACAGTCTCTTTCTTTCCCCTCAGCTAAACCCATCTATGGTGAAGTGAAGCAGAAGCAGACAGACCTAAAATGTATGCCTCCTGTCCGTGGGTCAAAGGCAATCTGTCAGATGGACAGATATTTTCTGTATTTTCAAAACACCTCATCCTTCTCTAGCTTTGTATTAGGGTCCAATATCCTCTTCAGTCTCAACTATTGGCTTGACAATAGTGATCCAGCCTACCTGTGAAGAGTCAAATGGGCAGTTTTTTCTTATTGTTACCAGTCCATTGTTATCTGAAATTCTCCAGAGTATATGTGATACTTTCAAATTTAATACTGATACTTCCTTATCAGTATGAATTAAAAGACATCCTTCATAAAACACAATTGCCCTTGAAAGAGGGATTCTGATTATGTGGTATTTTAAAACATACTCAAGTTTAATACGTTATCAGATTTTCCTGTACTGCACGCTTAAAGCATAGTTTTTAAATATGCAATTGCAAGTAAATGAGAATTCATGTCATATACAAAATTGAGAGAAAAGGAAAAAGGCCAGAGAGCAAATAACATGAAGGTGACAGGACTTTTCTGTGAAACAATGTTAAAAACTTAGTACTTTCTTGAATAAGACTATCAAACTGCAATCCATTTCCCCATGGAAGATTATTCAAAGAAACAGCATACAGGAAAACACTTGATGGACAAAATATCTTTAAAAAGCAAATAATTCTATCATTGCATGTTCTTGAGTAAGTGGAAGAATAAACATGTTAATTATCTCAATGGAGTTATATTATTAAACAACTCAACATAAATGTGTATGTGATGAAGCAGCAATGGAAAATATACAGAAAAGTTTACACCAAAACAAAACAGAACCAGAAAATGAATACATCAGTGAGAGAGTCAGGCAGGTTTATGAGAAACCTTCAAAACTCCATTTAAGAAGTTCATTGTATTCAAATGAAGTCAACTGAGCAGGCAACGTGTCTCTCTTTTCCAGATAAAGTTGGAAAACGTGCATGATCGATTCAGTATTGCTGAGAAAGATGGTAAAAAGATATAGGCATTAAACTTGAGAGCAATGAAAGGACGCGGATAGTTCTTCTGAAAGCAATTTATTCACAGCAGACCAAATGCACCTCACCTTCTGAGAAAGAAGCCAGTTCACAACATAACAAAATATAAATGCTTCATGTTTTTAAAAAGTTTCTTTCTTTCTTCCTCCGCTGAAATGCTTTTTGACAAAATGAACAGGCAAGCTATGTACTCACAGTGGTTTTTCCATGTAATTACATTCAGGATGATATATTGACAATTATCCACCAGAAACTAAATTTAAGGAAGAAGCATCTCTGACATACGATTCATTATGGCTGCAGGTGCTTGCAGTCTCAAATGGAGGCAGAAGAGAAAAGCAGACTCCAGAGCTTTGTTTCATCCCATGTCATAACACAACAGATCTTGCCACCTTGGGACTCTGTGCTACATGGGACAATGACAGACTACAACAAAAAGCTGACTACATGGGGAGTGCATAAGACTATTCCATTAAAAATAGTGATAATTCTTACATATGTTTTATATATTGTAATTGTCAGACACTATTAAATCGCGTGATGATGTTTAGCTGCATGTGTAGAAATATCTCATCAGAATGCTTGATTTCATCTGCTGAATTAGAATTCAACAGACTTCTCAGTACTCTAAAAATAATCAAGTAAGAACTAAAAGAATATCTGACAGTCAGACAGATTTATGTGTCCCCCCCGCACAACAAATTCAGAGAACTCTGTACATGAACAGGCCTGTGTAGGCCAGTGTATGACAACACTGTATGTTCATTCAAGTCAAATATCAAAGGATGATCTAACAAATGATGCAGACCCCTCCTACTGATATAAGCTGTAAACAGATTTCTTTTGTGGTAAATACATATGTCTGTTATAATGAGGGATATGGGGAAAACACCTCATATTGTTTATTACTTCATCTTTCAGAAGCTACAGAGATACCTAAAACTTTGCATTGCAGGTTCTTGTTATTACTTTATATATATTAACCTGTTGCTATTGGAACATTAGAGAGGATCAGCTTACACCTAAAGGGTTAGGTGTCTTACTGCAGCTGGGCTAAAGGTCAGTTATGTATCCATGCATGGCCAGACTTGGTCCTTCTTGTATCCCCAAGCCCCTCCTTCCTCCAATCTACCAGACTGTAAAGGTCCTATGATCCCAAATCTCCTTATTTTTAGAAAATGGAGCAAAGAATACTTGAAAGTAACCTTCTGCACACATGGCTGTTGTGTTTTATCAAGCCCACCCATCAAATTAATTAGGACCCTTGAGCATATTGGACTTCCCCAGCCAAGATTTTTTCAGCCCTTTGCTACATAGAGGTGTGACACCCTATTACATCACGTCTAGTATCCTATATCTGACAAGGAAACACTATTTCTTTTAAAAAGCATTCATTACTGTAATATTTACTGTGTTTCTTCTCTATTACAAAACAGAATGTATTTTAATAAAGAATTTTCCTACCATAGATATGCTTCTGAAGACATGTCAGAAGATTTCACTTAAAGGTAGAGAATTTTTCCATTTAACACTTCCAATTCTAGACAAGGCATTACTTGTGCAGACGTAACCTGTTGAAAGACCGATGATAATATGTTGTGGTTTAACTCCAGGCAGCACCTAAGCCCCATGGAGCTGCTCGCTTTCTCCCCCGCCGGTGGGATGGGGGAGAGAATCAGAAGAATAAAAGTGAGGAAAACTTACGGGTTGAGTTAAAGACATTTCAATAGGTAAAGCAAAAGCTTCCACACAGGCAAAGCAAAGCAAGGAATTAATTTACTGCTTCCCATCAGCAGGCAGGTGTTCAGCCATCTCTAGGAAAGCAGGGCTTCATCATGTGTAATGGGAAGCGTCATGCGTAATCTCCTGGGGAAGACAAAATACCATCACTCCCAACGTGGTCTTCCCTTCCTTCTTCCCCCAGCTTTTTATTGCTGAGTATGACATCTGTCACCAAACCAGGACAATGTCACTTGGCATGGAATATCTCTTTGGTCAGGTGGGGTCAGCTGTCCCAGCTGTGTCTCCTCCCAGCTTCTTATGCACCCCCAGCCTCCTCGCTGGTGGGGCGGTGTGAGGAGCAGAAAAGGCCTTGACTCTGTGTAAGTACTGCCCAGCAATAACAAAAACATCCCTGTATTATCAACACTGTTTTCAACACAAATCCAAAACATAGCCCCATACTAGCTACTAGGAAGAAAATTGACTTTATCCCAGTCAAAACCAACACATCATGAAATCACAGTTCAGAAACAAGGATTCCACTACCAAGGCGATAAACTTTGAGAGAGAAAGGCCATGTTTAAAACAGACCATTGGCAACTCTGAAAAAAGGTTTAGAAATATGCATTGATTAGATCCACGACGCATGTGTAGATTATATAGAAAGATATTGCTATCGGGGATGAGTTCATTATTCTACAGAATTTACTGAAGAATATTCTAAAGGAGAGAGGTGTTCTGATGTTTCCTCAAGGAATCAAATCTATTGTGAATTATTTCAAAGAAACAATTAATATTAAGGGAAGAAATTAGGTGACTCATGGAGCCAACAGCAAAATAAGATGTAATATTCACTTAATATAGACAGCAAAAAGACATTTTTAACAGTAAAGAATAATTGTTCATTATATATTTTCTGCTATGGCAGCAATGTATCCCAAATGAGACTACTGGTATGTATGATGTGACTTCTTGAAAGTGTATCTTTTATAGAATTCTAAGACAAATAATGCTATTTGTGAAATAGCATGAAAGACAGTGCATTCATCTTTCATGCATGCAGCATGAAAGGTAGCATATAAATACCTGAAAGGAATACGTGAGAACTGCAATTCTGGGATAGACCTTTACACATCCAACAAATGCGTGGTATGAGTATGATTTTATTGTGATGAATGATGGTTTTCTTTTGAGTTACTTTTGTCTTTCCTTTCTGACAAGGGAGTAATATGGTCTTGCCTTGGCCAAGAGCCAAGCACAAAGTGCACCAGAAATGAGTATAACAAGCCATGGCTTGTTATTACATACAGAATGTAATCAGCAACAACCAACAGGAGAACAATCTGCAAAGGTAGAGAGCGGGGGCACATCCATATGCATATGTCCAACACCACACAGAGAGAGCATGCCCAGCTAGATGAACTGTAACATACTGGAGCTAAGCTGTTGCCCAAGCCTAACATGGAGATGGTCACGTTTCCTGAAGGTCAGTTGCAACACTTAGTCAGAGTGGTAACTGGGGCAGTTCGAAGTTGATATGAAGATGATATGTCTGAACATGAATGAGAAGTTCTCTCTGACATCAGCTTTCACTCACTTGGTCTGCCTAATAAATCAAACTTAACAGCATCATGGTTGGTGTACATCACTTCTTTTTAGCCATCTTTTCACATCACCACTAAATGAGAATTGCCACTACTAGAACCAGGCTGCTTTGGAGTCTTCCACTAAACCCATCCAACTGTGTTTCACAGGAAAACTATTTAACCTCTGGTTAAGAAATATGAAACCTCTTTAGCCTCAATGTATTTGCTATTATTGTATAACGGTGTACTGTAATACTAGTCACATTGTATTACAGGTAACCTCGGTGACTTATGACAGGTCTGGAATTAAAAATGTCTGCTTAATGTTGTGTTAGCCAAGCACAAATTAGGAGAACTTCATCTCAATCTCCTCCACTCCTGAGCCACCATGAGGCCTGTGTTTATGCTGATGCAGTGACTTCAGCATTCTCCAGAAAATTCACATAGCACAGTGGAAGGAGAAGAGTGGACAAAGAATTGTGGTAAGGCAAGTTGAGGTCTAAAAAGAAGGGGAGCATTAATTGATTGCTCTTCATGGCAATGAGTAAAAGCAGCCATCAGCTCCCATCAGCTTACATGGGAAGAGAGAAAAGCATTCTAAAGTTGCCATGCATTCACCACACTCTACATGTTAAAACTGAAGTGAAGGCTTTTATTGAATGAGGAGGCATCTCCTCTTTGGGTACAAACACTGCCCAAATAGAATGTTCATACTGTGCAGATATTTGTGCAGCATACAAAATCCTAAATTAAATCTGAGAGAGATACTTTATTATTATTATTAGTCCTTGGAAATTTAACACCCATGGCAATATCCTGTGAAATCAATGATTGTTTCAGTTGATTTTCCAACTGAAAAATAAAACTGATAATTTAATTCTACTGAAATAGTGCCTCAAACTGGTATGCCATCCATTGTTTGACTCCATACACACAGATACAGAAAAGGTAAGGACACATGACAAGTTTCAGTTTGATGATCCAAAATGAATCTTCTTAGTTGAAAGTCTAAAATAAAAGACTGACTTCTTTTTTTAATCTCCCTGTGTGCCTGAGGTTGAGATTTACTCTGTCATTATAATTTTGCTTTATGGCACAAAGTGTTGTCAGCACAACAACTAGAAACATTCTCTCCTCAAGCATCCATGGGGAACTCGTACTGTTGTCGATGAGCTTTCAGAGATGCACTGGACATCAGATTCAGAACCTGAGATTTCCCCTCCAGACTTTACTTAAAAAGGCAGCTTATTTTGCTTTTGTAGTTTATGATGCTGCCTATGAGGCTGGATAATGACCTTCCACTGCACACCATTCAAAAAGGCCATTTGTGTCTCCCTGAAAACTGTTAAGGTTTGTATTAAATTTCTTAATAAGAAATGGATTCAATTTCTTAATAAAAACAGACAGATTGTGCTAATGACTGGCAAGTCTCCCAAATCAAGAAGTACTAAAGCATAATCGTCAGAAAAATGTCTAATTTGATTGGGAGCCATATTAGCTCTAAATATTAGTTTTTCAAAAACAAATGGGAGAGGAAAAATTACTGCTTTGGAAACAATGTATGTACCTCACATAGAAGTAGTAGCTTACAGTAAGTATATACAGAGGCCCAAATTAAAGAGAAATGTAAATCAGAACAAAATCAATACATGTCAGAAACTAGAAACTTATCTGGAATAAAAAAAAATACCCACACGAAAGCTTTGGAAAATCTGAAGGAATGTAAGAAATGTTCCCCCCATCAATAAAAATATAAAAGAAAATACTTTTAGGAACAAAAATCTACTCAGATGTAGTCATGTGCAAAGTATATATTGTATTATAGGTATGCCTGAAAGAAGAGCAGAACCACTTTGGCCTTCTAAATCAGTGTATTGATGCTTTATCCTAAGCCAGTCATTTATTTCTTGAAATGGCTGCATACTCTTTTGATGCAAAGAATTAAAAACATTATTTCTCATTCTTTTCCGAGATTTGCTTTTGGTTCCAGCTCTGAAAGATGCATCTTTCCTTTCAAAAGGAGACTAAGCATCCTGAACTTGGAAGGACAACTTACTACTTGAGAGAAAAAAAAAGCTAGATTTACAGCTGTGATGGCAGGTGTGGGGAGAATTCTGGATTCTCTATCAGACTGTCAGGATACAGTGTTTATTTTCTTCAGTTACCACTTGAAGGGTGACCTGCTTTCTCTACGTTTTGAAGTGATATGATATCTTCTGAGAACAGCAGAAGTCATAAAAAGTGAGATTGCTCCTTATTGCTCTCGAGTGAAAATGAACAAGAGAGACAAGAATGAACCAAATAGGCATATTTATGATCTCTGTTCAACTGAAAATCTTTTATTGTTTTTTACTTAAGACATAAAGATTTGGATTCAGCAAATAATGTTCTTCACACTAGTCTTTCTAGTAACCTCGTACCAAGAGTGAATTCACCTCACCTAACATTTATATCTACGTTTGCACTTACACTGCTTGTGTAAGTTTTCTCTGCAGTTAACTAAGTATGGCAGGGACAACTGTAAGGTGATTCCTCATATTTCTCATAGACACTTATCTCAGGATGTAATGGTTGCCATCCTAGATACCTGCTTCTCTCCATTAGATATTAAGGGAGATATTAGGTTAGACGGGCTAACGTCTATTGAGCTCAGCATTTGGTATGTGTTGGTGAATCAGGAGTCTCCCAAGTGTGTCATTCTACTGCTAGTTAAAAAGTTAGTGATTACTTCATCCATGACACATCTTGTTGAAGATCTTAGAAGAAGCAGGAAGCTCTAACAACGGACAGAAAGAGGTAGAATTGGCAACAATTCACTGGTGTGTTCTGAATTTTGTGTGCTTGCAACTGTTGCCAAACCATGGAATTATTTTGTGTACTGGACCTTCATATTTCTAGGGGACATCTGTCCATGGCAGCTAACAGCCCTTTTTTCTTCAACCTAGATACAGCCAAGCACTTTGTTTCTTTTCCAGAATTTATTTTATTTTATTCTGATTTCTGACTTTCTATTACTGTTAAATATTAACAAAATGAACATTCTGACAGTATGAGGTTGCTGTACCTAAAAAAAATAAAATTAAAAAGAGTATTTAATGATTTCAAAATGAAGATGTGGAAAAGCTATTTTCTGTGCAATTATCCATAATCACATACCAATAGTAACAGCTGTATGAACATTCTTTAGTGTTAAGTAACAAGGACCTGATCTCCAATTTCTTTCTTCTAAACCTCATTTTAAAATGTCATGAGTAAGTCATAAGTAATAGATCTGAAAAGACTCTTCCAGCTATTCATTTTCTTATTGTCTGCACTTCATAATTACTATGTAGGATTTCAAATAAGAGCCCTGGAAAAAATTCTGAACCAATATCTAGAAAAGTCCCTGCAAGCAATTACTACTAGCCTTGCTGTAACTTTCAGTATGTAAAATGCAGAATTTTCATCTTAAAATGACAATGTACTATATCCCAATGCATAAGCCTTCATACAGTGATAAATGATTCTTGAATTTTCCTCAACTAAGAGGGCATAACCATATCATTTCACAAGCTGAATCGAATTTTGTTTTTTTCATTTGTGTCACTTCTGTGTAATGGAATCCTAAAATATTTCATTTGAATAAATATGCAAATATGACTCATGACTTGCACAGTAAAGGTAGGCCTTAGCCATAAATTAGACAAAAAATAACAAGCTAAAAGTTAAATGGAACACAGAGTCCCATTGGTTATGCAAGGGGAAAAATGAACAAAGTTTTATTGATTTATCTAAGATATGATATAAGGATAAAAAAAGCAATTTTGAAGAATTATTCCTGTTGCCAAGTCACAGAGAAGAGGTGAATGGATCAGCTACAAATGCCAGAGATCAATTAATTTGCACCTCAGAACTATACTTGCAGCCTAGCTAGAAAGGCTTTTGTTGTGTTTTTAAATATGCTATATAAAAATATTTTAACTAAAATGCCTTATAAATATCCTTATATAAACTTGAACTGTTTCCACAGATAGCAAGGGGTTGATGGTTATGCTGTCAATTTTTACCATTTCCTTGGGATCAAAATGCTATTAAGTAGTTCAATACAGAGAGGAAAAAAAGGTCCTGTCATTATTTATGAGTCAGTGGAAACGCGAATGCAAAACTGAAATTCAAAGTTTTAAGATCTTAGTGACTTGGTATCCCAAAGCCTCACCTCACATTTAATGAAACCTAACTCACCCAACCCGAAGCAGATTCTGATCTGGATCTCTGAGGAACTGGCCAATACCTACTCAAAAGCTGAGATAGGAACATTCAAAGAAAAGGAATTCTGGATTTATAAATATCCTGAATGGTCATAGAAAAGGAGCAGAGTGGAGGAACATGCGTTTTCATGCCTGCTTTTTAAAACTGCATTGGTAACTAGTGAAATGGGATTTTTATAATGTTTGGTCATCACTTACATATTTTTATTTCACAAGATGAGCAATATATAACCATGTATATTGCTGGTAGGTCTTTCCAAAAGTTTTGAATTCTGCTTTTGAGTACATGTTCTCAAAAGCTTGTACTTTCTTTTTAACTTGGTTTGCAGAGATTAAAACTCAAAAGTCTCCAGTTCTGATGTGCCACAGGACTAATAGCTGATATGTATAAGTTGCATGTGCTTTCAGGATTGATCCTGTGAAGACATATGCAGCTAACTAATTTATGCACAACAAGCCTACTTGGTCATAAACCAAATACACGCATAAATGTTTGCAAGTTCTGGGCCTTAGCCAATGCCTCAGAATAGCTTGCAATGCTTATGACCTGTTCAAAGATTCCTCATACAACCACAACCTTTTTTTCATTACTGTATTTGGAATTGATTTGTAAATAGATGGTTTGTCAGAAATATCAGCCTTTAGCTCTGACAGGTGAGGTAAGCAATTAACCCAATAAGTCATTCCTTCCTGTGAATGTTTTCTGGTAAAAGAGTACATTTTAAGACATTACTCACCATAGTTTATTAACTCCATCAAAAGTGAAATAACTATGTAGCTGACCTTGCTAAATAATGTAGCAAAAAAAAAAAAATTAAGATGCAAGTAAATGAAAAGCAGGCATCACTCCCTTTTCTGGTTTAGATCAAGATCCTCAGGATACACAAGAGATGTCATGCAGTATGGATTTTCTGAGGCAGACAGATCCCCTCTGCTCTCCCCCTCCCCCTGACACTTTGCACCGTAGCACTGCCTCTTTTCAAATGCTATAGTAATGGCTGCTGGCTGCATCTCCTCTTCTACCCATATTAGAGTTTCAACCAAGCTTGAAGGTTAAAATGAGCCTGCCTCTCAGATCTATTTATATCTAAAAGCAAAATCAATTCTAAGGACAACTAATTTACCCTTTGTTTTTTCTTTTCTTTCGGCTTTATGTCACTAAAATAACAAATGTTCTCATTATCTTTAAATATTTAACAGAATATATATATGTACCTAGATCTTTCTTGGTTATAAAAATACATTGTTGATTATTCTCTAAGGAATCCAAATATATTACATTTTTCTCCTGAAGTTCAGAGAATTTCAAAGGGGCGGGAATAACTGTAGTTTGAAAATGCCCAAACTACAAGCTGTTTAGATATTCAGCCAAAAAACCCCAGACATTACATAAAAATATAAAAAATAAAGCCATGATCATAAATCTCTCTTTTTTCTATAATCCTGAAACAGCATTTAGATTCCTGTTCAAACTTAGAAATCTTTCCAAGGTAATCTGTCCAGGGATCCCAATTAGGCATATACAAAGCGTACGTTTGATGTTATTTCACAGAGGAAAATTGTAAGAAAATACTTCTAAAAATAAAACATAGATAAAACATTCCCGGTTCAATCCCAGTAATGCAGAATGGAGTGACATATATCACAAGGTATACCGCTAGTGATCATAACATAGGTCATAACATTGTTTTGGCTTCAAATGTCATAGAGCACATGTAAAAAACCAAGCATCTGCAGCTGTCAGTTACTGAAGAATAAATTACTGGACTGTCTTTCCATTTCTTGTCGTTCCCCAGATTGCTTTTTGTACTTCATCCAGTCCTTCTCTGTTCACCAATACTCTATTTTAATAATTAGGTTTTGTTGTTACAAACATCAGAGTATTTTAAAGGTTTATGTGACAGCCCTTGGCATTATTTTGGGTTCTTGAAAGTAACAAACATCGTGTTTTGCCCATATGACTTGTCATGTCTAAATTTTATAAGTAAGATCAGTATGAAGCAAGGTCTCACAGATTAGCAGGAACAGCATTACTTCACATAAATTACTGAAATTATTCCTTTAAACAAATGAATGTAAAATTAAGCTGGATGAATGATCTTGGAACTCCTGAGTTATTAAATAAGCTGGTAATACTTGGAAAAAGAGAAGAAAAAAGATATTCTGCATGGATTTCCAAAACTGTCTGTATTGAATGATTTTAACAATAAATGTATGTCCTTATGTGGTTCACACAATAAAAACATGAGATGTGTTGTATGATTTTGTACACATTCCCTAATGAATCACTAATGATTTGGTGTAAGATAATTCTGTCATTAAAATAGTTAAGGATGGAGACAAGACCTGGAGTTTTGAGAACAGAACTAAGAGACAAGAAATTCTAACTAACTTCAGCTTCTTGGTTTCTCTATTTATTATGTACTCTAAGTTACTATCTTGTTTGGAGGATTAATTATACTTTTTGGTTTGAAAAGAAAGAAAAGCCATGAAGATCAGGAATATCATAAAAATAATGTTTTTAAAATATCATCAGGTGAATTGTTCAGACCAAATCATACAATCATGGCAATGTTGTCTGTACAAGACCTCTAGAAGACATCTAGGGTAGCTTCCTGCTCATGGTAGGAGCATTGCCAACTGTAGAGCAGTCTAACTGTGGATACATCCAGCTGAATTTTGTAAATCTCTCAATACGAAGATTCTATAAACTCCCTGGGGCAACCCATTCTAGTGCTTCGTTAACCTTAGGGTGAAGAATTTTTCCCTAATCCATAATCTGAAACTCTCGAACTGCAGTTTATGGTCATTACGCCTTGTTATACCACTTGCTACTACCAAGAAGAATTTGGCTTTATCTTTCTAACTCCCCTTTCTAACTCCTCCGGTATGCTGTTGCAAGCTGCTATTACATTGCCCCTTAGCTTCCTCTTTGAACTGAACAAGCGCTCCTCCCTCAGTCCCCGTCCATAGGTCTTGTGCTCTAGCCCCCTGACCATCTTTGTTGGATTCTGATAAACCTTCCCCCAGTTTCTCTGCATCTGTTTTGAACAGGGCATCCCAAACCAGACAGAGTATTCCAGGAGGTGATGTTTCACCAACACTGACTGTAAAGGAAGAGCAACTTCTCTCAACCCATTGGTCACATGCCTCCTAATGTAGACCAGTGTATACCATGTGACTTTTTGCATTAAGAGCACTATTTTGCCTTAAATTCAACTTGGTATTAGTTGTGACGCCTGTCTGGGCTACAGCTCAGCCACCTGGTATGCAGCCTGTACCTACGTGCAAGGTTATTCCACCCCAGGTACAGAACTCTGGACTTCTCTTCATTGAATTTGACAATTCAATCCATTAATTGATGGATTAATCCAAACTTCAAGTTTCTCAAGGATTCGCTGGAGCGTAGCTTTAACATTGGATATGTAGGCCCTCCCAGCAAATATCATTCACATATTTGCTGAGGATGTATTTTGTCTTATCATCCAGGTCACTGGTGAAGACACTGAACAATGCTGGCCTCAATATTGGCCCCTGGAGTATTCTTCTTGCTACTTACTGGCTGCCAACAATATACCAAGCCATTGAGCTCAGTGTTCAGCCAGTTTTCAATTCATTCAGCAATTCAGTCATCCAGACATACTTTCTCAGCTTCCAAATGATAATGTTGTGGGTGTTGGTGTCACAAGCCATACTAAACCAGAATATTTTTAGAAGTTTTGACGTAACTGGGAAATATCAAAAGAAAATCCATGTTTAGAGCTCAGCATTGCTTATTCGGTATTGCAGTGCAACAGTCAAGTGCCTAAAGACACCAGTCAGAACATGAGCATAACTGCTTGAGAGTATGTTTGTTGCTCAACAGAATGTGAAGAAACTTCATAGCTAGTAGCAATCACCAATACATAATTGTATTGGTAGTTCTGCATCAAGTTAACAGCTGGGATCCTGAAGCAGTTAGCTGATGGCTAGCTAGCTGGTGATAAGCTAATTTCTGAGCAGACTAAAATTACTGCAGAAGGATTTTGAGCTTGCTTTAACAGAGAAAGTAGAAGTAATGTGCTTTATGGTTAAAACTAGAGGTGTTTACCTACTCTAGTCCAGGCTAGCAGAAGGAACATGGTATAGTATTTAGAAACACCATTGTTCTATCTCATGTATTTTAATATTGATTTACCAACTATTTCTCAGCTGAACCGAGTACATAACAAGTTACTTTTACTGGCTATACATGACACTTTTATCAGGTTCACATCAACAGCGAGCCTTGGTTACTTCTTTGGTTGTGTAACCTCACCGTGCATTTCATCATTCCTTCAGAGAAAACAAATCCAGGCTTAAATGTCTTCTGGCTGTACTACTGAAAATCTGAAACACTTCAACTGAGTTAATAGAGTTTGTACCTACCTTGTTTGATGGACCCGACCTGAGTCTCTGGATCAGGGATGGAGTGTTCTCAGAAGATCAGGATCTTCTTCTTTCTATTAATCTGTAAGACGAAATCTGACCTTGGAGTTTATTAGGCGTTTCCTTAAAAAACTCAGTTAAATCAGCCAGGACAGTTAACCCTTCAGCAGCATCCAAAATACCCAGGTTTTATTCTTAGTTCCTGAGCCCAAATGCCTATCCTAGTAGCAGTACCATCAGATATCAAGGACACAAATTCCCTTCTCCTCAGACATTGCCTTCTACGGAAAGGAAATGTGGATGTGTGCTAGAAGAGATCCACGACATGGCTCTGAGCATCAGAACTCCAAGACATGCCACAGCACGTACCTGACATTCAGTGAAAAAGTATTCATTTTGTTTTCATTTCCTTTGGTCAAAGGCCCTAATATTTTATTTTTCTTTCTCGAGTGTATGTAATTTATTACAAAAAGCCAGTGCACCACAAAAGTAGCACCTGAAAACTAGCTCAGAGTTCACAAGGTTGCAGCATCATATCACAGATCTAACCTGTAATGCTCACTTAGCCCTACCTTTCTTCTTTCTGTGCCACAACAGACAATAGTAAGTATGTGGGTGGAAGGAATCACTTGAAGTTGACAGTTTGTTATAGTTCCTGAGAGCTGCACAGAATTCTCTCTGAATCACTGTGTCAGGACTACATTTCTCTTAGCCACAGAATTGCTCTCAGAAAATTGGAGCCTCTTCCTTGTCCTGCAAAGGAATGTACTTCAGATCAAAAAGAAGGAACACTAAGTGGATCGGACTAGAAGAAAGTAACACAAAGAAGCAGATATCTGAATATCACATTAGCCCTTCTTATCTCTTACCTTTCTAAGATCTCTTATCTTTCTTAGATTACAAAAAATACTCTACATACTTCAAGTCTTAGGGAGGCTAGAGCTATTTATATGACACCACGGGCACCCATGTCCAAAATATGTCCCCTAAAATTCACCATCAAAACCTGGAGGCCTATGAGTTTTCTCATTATAGTTATTAGAACTCTAAATTTCTGCTACTGGGCAACAACAGAACCACCTAAGGATTTGGCATCTTCAGTTTCTGTCATGCTAAGCTCAAACAAGAATCACATAGAAGGAATTCCCCACATAGCTTACTTCTGGCGTCCAAAGCCTACTAGTAGTGCTCAGAAAATTACAAACTCTCCCACAAAAACATGGTCAAAAAGGTATACTACCTTGCACTTCTCATCCTCTACCACCAAATAGAGCATTCATTCAGAAGCTGGAAGAACTATCTTGAAATTTCTTCTCTCTGGATAAAAATATTTCTCTTAGAAATGTGGCCTGAGCATAGGTCTGTACATTAGCCTAATGATACTCTTAAAATGACAGCAAAATATCTTCATGAATACCATGTCTACATACCTGACACTCCCCAAGCAATGTACAGGGAGAGACGGCATCTAACTTGGGGGCTGAATCTGAGGACATAAGAAAGCATTTAAAAATTAAGTTGAAGTTTTCAGTGGTGCAGCACTGGCACAAAAGCAGACTATGCTAGCAGAAGACTGTGAAGGTGCCCTAAGCGTACTGGGAAGTTTGATTGCAAGATCTATGTGCCAGACAGACTGATGAAGCCTGAAATTCTCCTGCTGGTACTGTTAACTGCCTCACCTACAAAGCTGTCATTAAATATAAATTAGAGACCAGGAAAGAATGAAAAAATGCATGGGGCTTTTAAGGGAGGTTTCACTCACGTCATTCCATAAGAAAAGTTTGTGGAGAAAAATGGTTTTGGAGCAAAGCATGTGCAGCTTCTATGAAGTAAATCTGACGTACAGCAGCACTTGATCTTCTCACATAGTTTGTTTCTAAATGTTAGAAGTTATAACGGCCTCATAAACCAGGAAAATTCACTGTGTGGTTTCCTCAGGATTATAGCACTTCATTTCCACATTTCACCTACTGACCTCGTCATTCATTCTTGTCAGTGACATTTCATTATATAGTGCACACATGATTTGGAAGTAGAAAATCATTTCCAAGAATTCATATCCTCTTTTCACATAGGGAATTAAATGATTTCTTTTTAAATAAATCTACAATGAAATCAGGAAAATACTGGCTTTAAACTGGAAAAAAGTAATAAATAAATGAGCTTCAAAGACGCCTTGTGTTTAGCGGATATATTCAATTGTAAAAATGTGAGAAGGAGCCTGAATCTAAAGCTTTAGTTCTGTCTGTCTGATAAACTACACAAACACTGACGCAGCCAAATAGGATGAATGATGCCACAGACAGTTGGTGCTTGGTACCAAGTTAACATAGTAAGCCTGTAGTAAAAGAAACCTGGTTTGTCTTTTTAGTTCATCATGTTTCTGCTCTCCTGAAGTCCACTGTTGTATTCTGTTATTAACCTTCTCTCATGATCTTAAACTCTACAATTTTACAATGGCTAAAGCCAAGACTGCCATGACCTTCATAATCCCAACCAGTCCTTTATAAGAGTAATAGATCCAGTACAGCGTCTTCCAAGGTCAGCTTGTCCATCAAGAAATTGTATTAAACACACTGCAGAAATCTCCTGGATTGCTTCTGCCCAACCACCTTTCAGAAGGTTTCCTCATATTCCTCACAGAACCAGGGCCTGCACCTGTGAGGTTTCTTCCAGTTGTCGAAAGAAAGCTTCATCTACTACTTCTTATTAGGTGGTCTGTAGCAGACATCCACCATGAAGTAATTCTTGTTGACTCTTTGATGCCCCTTTTCACATAAACATGCAAATTTGTTCTGTGTGTTTCCCCTGCTGTGTGAATTGATGCACAGGTGTCTGAAATGGGCCTGCAGTTACACTGTTTTCTCAGTGGAAATATGACAGCCTCTTTCATGCTGTGTTCCCAGGCACTTCATTACTGCCTCTCATGCCTCCCTATACTTTTCTTGAGGCTTTGGTCACCATTCCCCAGAAAACCTAGACTAAAGTCTTCCTCACTTGTTGGTAAGGGTGCTCTTGCCCCCTCATGTTACTCCATCTCTTCCCTGTGGTTTTTATTCTTCAAAGTGAACCAAGTAGTTATCAAAGACAAAGCCTTGCACGTGACGTCAGCTGTGCAACCAGGTGTTGACCTGCCACGTGCCTTTCTGCTCCACTCAGAATCAAGACTGTGAGGTGTAGAAATAAAGAAAAAAGACAAAGAAGTTTTCAGCATAATGTGTTGTTTTCCCTGGGTTGTCTCTTTGTCACAATGAGCTACCTAGCTTGTCATCATTCTATTTTCCATTGCATTTGGTGCTTTCTGTGCATCTTCAAGATTACCTGTTAATTTTTGCCTGTTTGTAATTTTTTATGTTAAACACTCTACTGGGAAGATCATTTTTTTCGAAGTACAAAACAGAAAATGAAAGTAAGAAAGTCAGAAACGTCAGAGCTGTGATCTGTGTTGAAAAAGAAACCACAGGATTTTGAGAGAAAAAAAAATCAGATTATGATTATTAATGAAATAACAATGTTAGTGAATCAAAGGTTGCCTGTCTTTCAGAAAACAAGTCTGAATCCGATGTTTTCATAGGTCTGACTGTGTCTAACCAGCATATTTTAAAGCAGAAATCTTTGTACAACATTGTTCTTTATTATTGCTTCTGTAACAACCTTAAGTGTAACACCAAGGAAGAACTGGGTGCTCTAAGAGCTTTGTTGGTTTTTCTTTGCTGAGCTGCCTCTTCCATGCATATTTGCTTTCTGCTGTGTCAGTATTTGAGTTCTTAACTTGGAATTAAAATTATTATCTCATTTTTATCAAAATTTGGTTTTGGAAAGTGAGAGAAGAGATATTGGTATACTTTAGAAATTAAGCACCTGATGGTCTGACTAGGGATATACCTAAACTGGTAAAAGTGTTTAACAAACTGAGGTGTGACAATAAGGTGCCATTTCCCACACTATGTACTTAGTGTTATGAAGTGATTTTTACATTTTCCTGTAACAATACTTAATCAATGTTCTCTTTTAGTCCACATGTAAGGCATCAGTGAATCATTAGTTCGGGAGTGAATACCAGTTTTACCTGAGCTGCATCTGTCAATACTTTACTCTGTGTGATTTAAAAATTTCACGTTCAAAAAGTAGATTGAAACCAACATGCCCAGCCTTCCAAAGAAGCTATCAGATATAACAAGAACTGTGCTACAGAAGACTCTTCCCAAAAAACACACATCTTTGCATCCTGTATCATAGAGATTCTTGTAATCACTGCATGATTACATGATTTTTTTCACTATTATTTTACATAAACTGCTACTGAAATCTGAACACAGGCTGTCATTACCATGGAATAAGTGCTCAATTAAAAATGCAGTTTAATTAAGTACTTGTGTTTAAACACTAGTAAATAAAACAAGCATAAGTATGTCATTTTGCTAAGTTGTATATAGAAAAATAAAGACTTCAGCAATACACAAGCCTTTTAATTTTTTTAAGACATATTGAATATTAACACTGTGATACTTGGAACTCTGAAATACATTTACGGTTTTCATACAAGCATTCCAATAACTCATAATACCACAGAAGCTTATAAACAGAAAAATATTTAACTTCAAGCTAAGCCCTACACTTCTACATTTCATTAAAATATAGATAAAATCCCTCCCCCTTTTTTTTAGTGATTGTCCTATTGAGTGGTAGTCCTATTTAGATAAACACATTAAAAAACTATGCTGATTATCAGATTTTTGATCAGTGCATTTTTCCATATTCTGAAACATACTTTATTTTAAAATAGTGTATATGAGAATAGGATTGAATATCTCATTTTTTCAGTGGTATGCACTACTGCAGTTTTAGAGTTCTGGATGAGACGTCAGAATTGAAGCAATTGCTGCCATTCTAATAGAAAGTGAAGCCTTTTCATTACGCGTGGGAAAGGCTACAAACTGCCTAGGAAAAGTTTCTGCAAATACATTAATATTGTGCCTTTCATATACAGTAGTGCTGAAAAATTGAGAGAAAAGCCTCAGAAGTCCTTAAAATGTCAAAAAGCACATCTTCTCACAAAAGCCTACAGAAGATCAATCTCTCATCAGAAAGAAAGAAAAGGTATGTTCTCATTAATGTTGAAATACAGTGAGACAACATGAACCAAAAGCTAAAACTTCAAACTAGATAACATTAGATGAATAGGCATAATGTTTTAGCAGGAAGAATAATTAATGGTTTGAGCAACTTCAAAAAATAGGATGGGTTTTCCATCCTTGACATATTTAGATTAAGGCCAGACATTGTTCTGAAGATGTACTCAAGTTTGCATGGCAATTAATTAAAGGAAGTCTCATAGCCTACAGAATGGAGACAGTCAGTTAAGATAACCACAAAGGTACTATCTGGCTTCATAATCAGTGAATGTGTAAACTCTCATGCCTCTTGTTGGAAGATGGGAGTATTTAACATCTTGCCAGAAGTTCAGCCATAATTGGTTTGTCAGCAAAGTATGCATTCATGGTTTCCCAATACATAACCTCAGACCAGCAAGGTGAAAGCACGGGCTCAACAGATATCTTTTACAGATAACTTAAGAGAAAAAGGAATGTTGACATTTCTGACTGGTCCTGTCATGTTATGAATTCATTCCATTTAATACTAATTGTTTCTTTTGGGCACCTCCTTTCTAAGGCATCCAGAGGCCTATCTATCTCTACAGTGTTATTTCCAGATTTCATTTCCATAAATTGAGGCAGAAAAATAATTCAACTGAAGGCCTCTATGGGTTATAGATTTTTCTATGATTAACTCCAGATTTACCATTAAAAAGAAACAGTTTTCATGTCAACTAACCACCTGCTCTTCTTCTGGGCATCCCTACTTACTAACATGTCACTAAGGGTATGCCTTGATTCTCTCTGTATCCCTTTATTATCTTAGTGATAAGATCTCTTGTAGGTTTTTATTGAAGAAATGTTTTTTTACATAATTGATCATTTGTCCTCTTTTAATGGAATAAGAAGAATTTGTGGTCTTTATTTGCATGGTGGCTCAACTGCCATTCAGAAGAGCTGTTTTGCTAATGACGTGCAAATGCAGTTTTTTCTTCACCTCTTTTTTTTTCTCTTTCCCCTCAGGCGAAGTCAATGGCAGTCCCAAAGAAGAGAAGTAAAGGAATGCATTAATATTTTAGAATTACAACTGTGTCAAAACCATTAATTTAATGCTACACTTGCTTGAACTGTGAACCCTGAAACACTGAATCTTGAAGAAAACATTCCTAGTGAAAAAAGAAATCCAGATTTTTGAAGGACTCCAGCATAAAAATCTTTAATTTTTGAAATGGCAGGAGAAAATTCATTTTTATGCTCACATAACTCAAATAATTTGAAACTATTGTCTTCCAATTTTCCCATTAAAAATAATCAGTTTTGATTAAGAACAAGCAGAAAAATGCCAGGTGAAAAATTAATTTTTGGAAGGTCATGAATCACTGGAAAAACTTTGAACAAAGCTATTACCTGACCCATAGTGATAGTACTCTGAGAACAATGCTGTACTAAACTGCCGAATTGTGAGATAAACTTGTTACACTACTGCTGAAATAATTCTTTGTGCAATGCCAGCAGGCATAATATTTTGCTTTCAGTGCCCACCCACAGCTACTCAGAAGAGAAAGCACATGTACTGCACTTGTACAATTAGCCAGTCAGATAGATTAAGAGAAACTGTTCAGCTCTGCCACCTAAGCAAAATGGAATTATAAATTTGCCTAATAAGGGTATAAATATAACTTTCCTTTCTCTGCATTTGCAGTGAATCTTCATGAGTTCTCTAACACAGGACAGAATCAAAAGTCAAAAGCAGCAAAATTACATTGCAGATCTCTTGCCCTTTAAAGGGCAGAGGATAGTATTTGGCATTAAACAGACTGCCTGCAAGGATGGTGATTCAAAGTGGAAATCAACTCAGAGTGGGAATTCACAGTGAGAATTCACTGTCTTTGTTTTCTCACCATTTATTTAAAGGACTTAATGCCATTAATGCAGTGAAGTATTTCAAGAAATGCTAATTCTGGAAAAGGGACAGATTTTGGTGTCACATATAGGCACAAGCCTCTAGAAATTATTTTGTAATACCCAAGATAGGAAATTTCATTAAAGAAATCATGAACCCATGAGGAGAAACTCAACACTAATGACAAGTCTACCACAAATAGCTGTGGAGAAGCCACTCCAGGGTCCTGCTTTTTCAGTTTCCAAAAAGAATGAGAAATTTTCCTTCCAATTACTGAGATGAGAAGAAAATATTTTCCATCTTTCTTTTCCTTATTCCACTACAACACAAGTCTATCCTGCGCAGAGAGAAATAAACAAAGGAGCACAGACTACTGTGTGCATTTAGGCCTCACAATCTGACAGAGCAATGAAGATTTCATATCATCTACTGACAGCGGTTCAGTGCTGCTAGGTTCTGGATCCTGTTGTCTACCTACTAAAGGGCTGTATCTTACTGTATAAGCCATAAGCTCTCCTAAAATTAGACATCACAGTGAATATGGATGATAGAGCTGTGTTAAATGCCATTGTAGGGAGTCTAATTCTATAGATCCATAGGGAAGTTACAGCACACATTTATTTGTTACCAGGAGTAATTATTTTAAAGCTAGTCTAATTTACACTCCTGTTCTTTTCACTGACTCCAATATAAATATACCTACACTTAAAATACCTCATCAGAGAAAGATCCTTTACTGGCCACTGCAGTTTTCCCACTCTGGTATAGTATAGCTGGAAGAGAGAGGAGAAAACCTGTACTGTGTAATAAATTCAGGCTTATGCTATGGGTTTATAGAAAGTGTTAACTATGCTAGTACATCTAAGGGCAAATTTCTCCAGGATATGCTTCATAACACAGCTATTTAGGAGAATATCCAGAAGTAAATTCAGCAAAATCTGCAAATTCAGTATACAAATAAGACAGTCATTATGTTTCATCTGTTGTCCCTCCTAAGCCAAATAAAGAGAAGAAAAGAAACTAGTGTTGCGCTCATATACCAGGGAATGCTGCAATATTTGTTAACAGAACTATTGCAGTGTTACAAATTATTTTTTTTTCTGCTGAATATTTTGAAGTGATCAAAACTGTGGGTTTTTCAAAGCAGTAAGTTATTATTTAGCAAAACTGGGAAGAACATGTTGATGGACCTTAATGATGATGATGTATGGTTCAAGTTCCTCACTGCTCAGTTAATGCTGGACAAAGTCCTTCTCACTACTTCAAAGTCTAAATTTCCCAGCTGCCAGTTACCCTCCCTCACTGTTTTCTAACCAGATTTGAGTTTTGCTGTTACTGAAATTGACCTTGAGCAGTTTCTTTCTTGCCTGAAAAAGGCCCTGCTCCCTGGAATGTGTCTTGAGTTTTTCTGGTAGTTTTTTTTAAGGACTGTATCCAACCTGTCTTATTTGAGACATGTCCTTTGACTTCACATTTGAAAGATGGGACTGTCTGCATGAATAAAGACTGACAGGATCAAATCCTTGATATGTAAATTCAAGCTTTTGAAGCCAGTAACACTAACTCTATGAATAAGGGTTCAATAGTGTCAATAGAGAGTTCATGATCTGACCAAACATCTGCTAAACATCTCAGAGGCAAATAAAAACAAGAGTTTCTTGATGCAGCATTTAAAACCCAAGGTCTACAATGCGACTCAGTATAGTACAATTGTGATGGGAAAGAGTGGAAAAGGGTCAGAAAGCAAGAAGCAGAGCAGAAACTGCACATCCGTTGTTCCACTATCCATTAAAAAAACCTGCATCTAAATATTAATCCATCCCCAAATAAACAAACTGATAAAATAGGAGGCAAAAGACCAGGCAGGGCTGAGCATTGATGTTTTCAGTTCTGCCCAGTCGCATGTCAGAAAGGAAGTAATGGGTCTTGGGGCAAACCAGTAAATACGCTGAAGGGCAAGTTCTTGACGAACAAAGTCCTGAAATACCTACACAGATTGAAGGAATGTTCCAAGAGGAACTGCATGAATCATTAATTAAATTCATGCCAGGAAAAATGCAAATTATTCCACTTTGGAAGAAGGAATCCCTTGCAAACTCTGAGTAGAGACAGGGGTCTGACTGGCTAGGGACTAGCTCTGCAGAAAAGGCAGCAAAGATGGTCAACAGTATCCTGGGCTGTATCAACAGGAGCACAGACAGTAAATCAAGGGAAGTGTTTATTCCTCTACTGAGCACTTGTTGGACTGCATGTAGAAAACCGGACACACTGTTGAGCCCCCCGGTACCTGAAAGACTTGGATCAGGTGGAGCGAGTTCAGTGGAGAGCCACCAAGATCGTGGAGGAGCTGAAACACTTGCCCTGTGAGGAGAAACTGAGGAAAACAGGGCTGTTCAGCATGGAGGAAGGAAGGCTTCAGGCAGAGCTGACAGCGTTCTTGCAACATCTAAAAAAGGCCAGGCCAGTCACAGTGGTGTATGCTGGGAGGATGAGAGACAGCAGTTGCTAAAACAAGAGAGGTTCAGACTGGATAGAAGGGGAAAAATATCACTATGAGGACAGTGAAGTGGAACATGCTGCCAGAGAGACAGTGCAAACTCCATTTTTGGTTGCCTTTTCTTGTACTGGGGAGCTTCCCCCAGTACAAGAAGGACATGGATTTACTGGAGCAAGTCTACTGAAAAGCTACAAAGACAATTGAGGAACTGGAGTGTTATAGAACCATAGAATACCAGGTTGGAAGGGACCTTAAGGATCATCTGGTCCAACCTTTCTCAGCAAAAGCATGGTCTAGACAAGATGGCCCAGCACCCTGTCCAGCTGAATCTTAAAAGCATCCAATGTTGGGAAAACCACCACTTCCCTGGGAAGATTATACCAATGGCTGATTGTGCTCATTGTCAAAAATTTTCCTCTTGTGTCCAATTGGAATCTCCTCAGGAGTAACTTGTACCCATTACCCCTCATATTTTCCATGTGACTCCTTGTAAAAAGGGAGTCTCCATCTTCTCTAGCCACCCTTTAATGTTACTTATGTGAGAACAGACTCAAAGAGCGGGGATCGTTTATCCTAGAAAATAGAAGGCTTTCGGTAATCGTATCAATGTTTATAAAAATCTGATGGCAGGGTTTAAAAATGGAGCAAGACTCTTCTCAGGTGGTGCCCAGTGATAGAAGAGGCGGCAATGGGCACAAATAGAAATACAAGGATTTCTATCTGAACACAAAAAAAGCCCTTTTTTACTGTGAGGGCAATCAAGTACTGGATCAAGTTGCATGGAGAGGCTGTGGACTTTCATACCCTAGACGTACTCAAGACCCAACTGGACATGTCCCTGAGCAACATGCTCTACCTGACCCTGCTTTGAGCTGGGGTGAGGGTTGGACTAGGCAATCTCAAGAGGTCCATTCAAACCTCAACTTGTTTGTGATTCTGTGCAATTCTGTTGGAGGTTGTGTACTTACGATCAGATTGGATAAATCCCTGAGCATGAATTTCTGATGCTTAATTGTAGAAACCCCATGAGTTACTGCAACACTGCAAATAACTAAATGGCACAGCCATATCTGAACTTTCCTTTAGGTCTATTACTGTCAAAAGATAACAACCAACAAATATAAATGATTACACTTGGATCCCTGAGAAGCAACTGAGACAAGTGCACTTATTACCAGTAGACTTCACCGTGAACTTCACAGTAATACTATTTCATGAAATCATAACTGAAAAAATGAAGCAGTTTTACTTACCGCCATATGCAAAGCTGTGAAAGATACTGTTGAGAGAAGATGGAAAGATGACAGTAATAACTAAAGAAAAGACTACAATAAAATTATGAGGAAATCTTTGTGAAAGTTTTTTTTATTTGGAGAAACAGTTTGTCTGCAAGCATAAAAATGAAAAACAATAAAACCTCTGTCATGTATTAAAAAAGAAAATAAAAGAAAATTGCAATTGCTACATACATATGTAAAAAGGTACAAGTGAGCTAAATCTGGCTCAGTTACACATACCTGGAGTCAACATTTTATAACATATATCTGATGATGGAAACTATCCTGTATAAGAAAGAGTAGAAATGAGACTGTGCTGGTTTCGGCTGGGATAATTTTCTTCATAGTAGCTAATATGGGGCTATGTTTTGGATTTGCGCTGGAAACATTGTCAATAATTCAGGGATGTTTTAGTTCTTGCTGAGCAGCGCTTACATAGAGTCAAGGCCTTTTCTGTTCCTCACACCACTCTGCCAGTGAGGAGGCTGGAGCACTCAAGAAGCTGGGAGGGGACACAGCCAGGACAGCTGACCCCAGCTGACCAAACAGATATTCCATACCATATGATGTCATGCTCAGCATATAAACTAGGGGCAAAGTTGGCTGGGGGGCTGCTCCTCAGGTACTGGTTGGGCATTGTTTGGGTGGTGGTGACCAATTGTTTTTAGCTTGCATCATTTGTCTTTCTTGGGGTATACTTCTCTCTCTTTTTGTTAATTTCCTTTTCATTGTTATTATTATAGTTTATTATATTTTACATTTTATTGTTATATTTTATTTCCATTATTAAGCTGTTCTTATCTCAACTCATGAGTTTTCTCGCTTTTAACCTTCCAATTCTCTTTCCCCCCAACTGGAGAGGGAGTGAGCAAGTGGCTGTGTGGTGTTTAGTTGCCAGCTGGGGTTAAACCACAACAGAGACCCATCATGATTGAGCAGAGACATGTGCTCATCTAGTCTAGTTAATTGTTTTGAGTTAAGGAAAACAACTGAAAAGCAACAAACAAGTTATAAAGTTTCCAAAATGAGGTGACATTGACTGACTAACAGCTTGGTGCCCAAAGAGAAACCACAGTAACAGCTGCTCTTCCAGCAAAGTGGTAGTTCTATATATAATTAAACATAAGCTTACAGGAAAACAAAGTCTGCATACCCATCTTAATGTCCTCCAAATTAAAAGGACTTTGGAGAATGGCCTCTAAATCCTTGATTCATCCTTTCTTGAGAGAAAAAAGTTTTGCACAAGCTACAGGGGAGAATTAGGTCCAAACAATTCTGGAAAAAAAAAGCCACAAAAATTGATTGATTTAAAACAGTACGTACTGAACCAATGGCTCAACCAAAATGGTTACAGTTAGTTTAGTGTGTCTATGTTAGGACAGCATATCTGTAAAGGAATGACAGAAGAGAAAGCCATTACAAGAGAAGCAATTAACTGAAAGTTAGAGATTCTCCGCCTCAGCAAAGAGAAGGAAATGCTGTGAAAAATTGAAGATAAAATGGAAAATATTCAAAGTATTCTTCTAAAGGTCAAGGAAAATATTAAAGAAACTATTCAATGGAAATGTCGTTAACTTTAAAATCCTGAGAGCAGCAGCAAATAGAAGGGCTTGTACAATATGCTTGGTTGAAAACATACTCTGAGTGGCCCCTACTACAACTACATTTAAATGATGTCTTCTATTGCAAATATGATTTGTTAAAAAAAAAAAAAAAAGTTGTTTACTACCAAGATTGTTTCTCATTCCAATGAAGACGACAGAATACCTTTCAATAGCCCAATAAGCTATACATAATAATACTTGCTATAGCCTCTTTTAGAACATTTCAGTTTTTCTAGAAATACTTCTGGTTTCTACAAATCCATCTTACTTTTTAAATCCTCATGGCAATCCTCAGCAGCCATTTATCCAGATGACTTTTCAGTTTCTGAATAGAGGAAAAATAAAGGCTAAAATTTTCCCGCACTTTAATTTCCTATTGGAATACAGACTGTCTCTCATCCAGTGCACGTGAACAAAATGTCACGGAAAAAAAGAGAACGGTGAAAGAACATACTTGCCCCCCAATACATTTTAAAACATGTTAGTACTACTACTGCCAAGGAATATATCAGATAGCATAAACTGCAGCCTCTGTATGGATTGGGAAATCCGCGTTAAAAACAAACAAACAAACAAACAAAAACAAAAAAACCCAAGCTATTTCTATTGAATGTAGTGTTGCTGTAAAGCCAAAGACTTATTTCAAAAGAAGGACTCAACAAAACAAAATCAATTGGCTGCAATATTGTTTTCATTATTTACAAGCTATTAGTGATATATAATAAAAATTATAATACTGTAATTCCAGCAATTTGTGATTGCATGGTTTTAAAAGATTAAGGTTAAAAAAAGATTAGAAGAGCAGGAAAATCATATTATTAAGTATTCTGGGTGACACAGTCACTAGATCTAGGGATCTCATGGTCTATGCAAACCTGAAGAGCACCAAGTGTTAAAATGGAGAATGGGATTCTGTGTTTGCTGAAAACAGCAAAACTCATTTAGCTTCAATTGGATCAATGTTTCACCTACATACAACTCTAATATCTTCAGTTGAAACAACTTACTGAAGTCGAGGCTACAAACTATGACTTGTCCTTATTTTTTAAAAGATTACAAAACCAAAGTATATGTACAATTTATATTTGTGTAGCTCTTGCAAACAACTCTCTTATCTTCTACAAAATTTCAGTACCCTTTCATTTTTCTTTAAACTTCCATAGTCTTTCACACAGAAGAATAGTTTTTCCAGAGGAACTGTCTGACTACTCACAAAACTCTGCTGCTATAAAGGTTCTTCTTGTTGACATTGTTTGAATTAGTATGGGCCATAAATTTGAAAAGGGCTTCGAAAGTCGGGGCACCATAAAAAGGAAAATCCTGAAGTGCCTTAAAAATAGTTTAGAAGATTTTAAATTTTACAGTCTGAAGGAAAGTTGTGACACAATGGAACAGGTTGCCCAGAGAGGCTGTAGATGCCCCATCTCTGGAAACATTCAAGGTCAGGTTGTACAGGGCTCGGAGCAACCTGATCTAGTGGAAGATGTCCCTGCTCATTGCAGGGGGTTTGGACTAGATGACCTTTACAGGTCCCTTCCAACCCAAACCGTTCCATGATTCTATGTATGAAGAAAAATTAGCATAACCATTTTTATTCTGTGCTTCATGACATATACCTCTGTCTCTTATGGTTTCTTTATACATAGAAAACCAGAGCCATATTCTGCACAGTTTTCCATCAGAAAACAATCTGTGTCCCATTTTTAAACTGGATTACTTTCTCCCAGCAAAAATTGCTTCTCCACTCTGCTACTGGACCCTTCTTTATAACTTTGACTGCTTTGAGAAGAGCATATAAGTGTACTAAAGAAGATACAGTCTTTGCGTTATTCCATGCTTTGTGGCCATCATGGGTCAAGAACCTAGGGAGCCTAAGCTTCTCCACAGAGAGGCAAAAAGTTGGTATTTCCCATAGCAGAAGGTCAACAAGGAAAGTCTTTTGATGTTCCATGCAAACATTCATTCTACAGTAGTTCTAAAACAATGTCCTACCCTTACTTAGAGAAGACTGTAAAGTTATGACCTGCCCTAACATATGAATCAAGGATTTTAACATGCAGAGGAAAAACATTCATAAGGAGACAAAAACTATCAAGTCGTTGAGAATATGGGTGTTTGGGCTATATTTCATTAATAAGGCCACAATAAGGAATTTTGTACATACTTGTGGGTTTACTTATACACAGCTTACAAGCATAGGAAGCTTGATTTGTTAACCATTAATGAGTACTCTGAAATATTCCAGAATTTTCCTGCTTCAATTTGCATCACAGACTTACCTTTTTCTGTTTTCTGTTCCCACTACTTACTTTCTCTGTAAGTTTTCCAACAAAAATTATCCTGCTCCTCAGCAAAAGTTGTAGAATAATTTCCTTCTATCTTCCTCCTACTTCGTGGCTCAAGACCATCTGCTGGCATTTCTCCTCTGAAGTAGTCTGTTTTAGTAGATACAACAGATATTAGTGAACGAGTGTCATACTAAGAGATGTGCTGGAAAGGGAGAACAAGACAGAAAATAAAGTTGTAATGATATTTGATTTTCTCCTCCTCATCTCTTCTGCATCATAAAGTGACAAGAAACACAAGACAAGGTGGTTATTACAAATTAGCAACTACATTTTATCTTTTATGCACTCTTCTATTGATACCCACGAAACCAAGGGAATTGTTGTAACCTAAGAGTCAAAGCTCTGCTTTCCAATGTGACTGGTACTTGATACAGTATTGCATTGTGTCCCATGTTCTATATAAGTACTTTAAGGGACCGAAGTACTGAATCCTGAGCTAAAGGAGGTGATGTGTAAATTGTTGAAGCTACATCAAGCTGACAAAGATGTATTAAAGGTACTACAGACTTGTCAATGGGAGAATAAAACGGGACACCTATCTTTCAGCCAGATCAGAACACAGTCAGGTCTTTCAAAGGAACTAAGGTTCATGACCAATTCTGCCATGTAAGTGAATCTTTGAGACAATTTTTCTTTATACCTGAAAGAGTCAACCAAGCAAGAGGTTTCCAGAATTCTATAGCGTCTACCTGATAGCCAGATCAGCAAACAAGACAGAGCATTGGTAATATGCAAAGTCTGTCAATAGTTTAATCAAAATTGTCTGTAAGTGGTTTAATATACATATTGTTTGTGATTTTCACTAAATTGCTTTTTTTCTCCTGTGTCACATAAGTTTCAATGGCCATTACTAGAATTACATGTGGGGTTTATTTTAGTTGCCAGATGCCTTGAAGAGAGGAAAATATGCCTGTGATTTTAGGTGAAACCCAAATTTACAGAAACTGAGATCAGAATATCATCTTTTTCCAGGCTTATCAGAGACCATAAGTTCCTTACATAAGGGAATGAGTAACAGTAAGTCTGGGAAAGAGCACTTATTCTACAATGCTATTTCCACAGTTCCATGAGCCATTTTTGTAATAATAGTAATGTATGACTGTAGTGCTGAGTTAACAACAGACAAGTTCACATAGCTATAGAATTATGATATTTAATAGTAATAACAATAACGTTTGCCCTTATGAACTAACAAGAAAAAAGCACCTCTGTGTTAAGAATGAAAGGGCTCTGGGGCTCTGCTTATTTCCTGAAAAAAGTGTATGTCCACATTGCTCACTGAGAAGTAGTGTAATGATAGTAGAGCAAACACCCAACAAGCTAGTCATGGTAGTGTAGAATACACTACTGGCACTGTGCTATTTTACTCCTCAAAGCTCTTTCAAAGCTTCGGTACCCTGTATTGTGATGCGTACCAGAAATGTATCCACAGTGTCAGACCCTCATATACTACCTCATTTGTATTTTAATTAGTTCTTCCCTGGGCTCACTTAGAGCTAAAGATTGAATATGCCTTATTCAGTGTTGCTTTATAATTCAGTAAAGGCAAGTCAATTTAACACTAAGGTGTGTTTTCTTATTTTAACTTCAAACACACCATTTATCCTGAAATGTTCTATCACCTAGCATGGAATCATATTGTAGGAAATAAGGAACCTCAGACAAGTGGTGCCAACACCAGTTGTGTCCCAGTATCTTGCCAAGTTTTCCCATATGGAAGGCTAAGTGACTGAGAGCAGGGCTAATGAATGAGTTTCCAACAGAACAATTCTTCACAGGAAAGTGATGATTTGAGGAAATATCAGCACTCAAAATACTACCTATTTCATCTCAGTTATTAACATGAGTTTACCAAAGCATGTCCTTTCACAGAAATTAGACCTTTTTCTTTTGATATGCTCATTTTGACTGTACAATAAGCAGTTGCAAACTGCTGTAACTGTTGTAAAGCAGCAACAAACTTTCTACCCCCAAACTAGTAATACCATCAACCAGAAGAAGGAATCATCACCTGCAAAAGACAAATCAGATGTATGGTCTGGAAATCTGAACAGCTACTAATAGCTAATATTTATGGTGATTCCATTCCATGCTGGTAACTCACAGGCGAAACTGACCAAAAAAAATTAAGAACTAAGCCCTCTATCTCCACTATTCAAGAACATATAACAACTTATTTAAAAGTTGAAAATAAAACCGTACAGACAACGAATTTATTAATTAAACTAACTAAAAAAATTCCTTTTGCCTCTGAAGTGATGTGCATTAGTTACAGTGATATGCAGATCTCTGAGACAACAGCATTTTATTTTGCAGCACTAAGTCTATTAGCTGTGGCTGAAGGAAATCCTGAGTGTCAAGTTGTCAATTGAAATTGAGAACAATTAGAAGTGAAATGTTATTGTGTATCATTTTGACAAGGATATAGCCTAACATGTAGAGGTGTTAAACAACTCTTAGGAATCTAGTAAGAAAATAAGAGCTAAAGCGTTTTCTTCCCAGCATAGCATGTAGTGAGTAAGCATTAAAGCCAAATAAATAAGCATTGGTTGAGGAAAAAGGTCATACAGACTTAAATTACACCTTATATCAGCAAGTCCTGAGAATGCAGACAAATAGAAAATGGGTATTTGTTTTTGTAAAACCCAAAGATCATTTACTCCACAAACCCAGCTTAGCAAAATGATTCTCACACCTTACAACAAACTTAAGACCTGTAGAAAAATTATAATGTTCCAGATGAAGAATTAAGATGCTATTTCCAATACCTACATCCCATGATTGAGAATGTTTGGAAGAAAAACATGTCTAAATACTCCTAAGAAGTGGCTTGTCTTCCATATTACAGTGGGAAACAAAAGTAGGTTAATGGCTGCTGCTGGTGAGATGAGAGTGGAAGGAATTTCTGGCTGATCTCATCTGGGTGATTAGCCATGCACATACACGGACCACACATCAACCAGCTATCCATAGGTTATTCAACTAACAACATACATATACGTGTGTACTCACTAAGAGAAAAATAAAATGTTTCTTGTTATGAGTCTTGAAGTGTGAGATTAATATAGAAAAAAATATGCGAACAAAGAGTAAATAGTCTTATTATAAACCTTCTTGGACATATCATTACAGTCCATGTTCTGAAACACTAAATGTTACTTTTCTCCCTCCAAGAACTCTGATATTCTGTCATGCAATCTTTCAGTAGTTTACTAAGTATAAAATAAGGGAGGGTAAAATGTGGTACAAAAAGATCATTCAAAAAGTAAGGTGGAGAATATGTCTCCTTCATGGCCAGAAACGAATGGTACCTATCAATGAGAAAACAGCGGTTATGTGCCTAATCAGAGGTGATTTCTCCCATCTCCCAGCTGGAGTGTACACTGGCTATTGTCACTTCTGACAAAGGAAAATAGTGATTGAGGTAAAAGAAAGTCACGGGAAAAAGAAAGGGGAGGACGATGGGTTGCATTAAGGGTCATGACTACTCTCAGCAAATTTTTCTCAAAATTAGTCTACCAATTTACATGTATTTCAGGCCAAGGGGATATGCCTTTCCATTAGATGCAATGGCACTGAATTAAACTGATGAGTCTGAGGTTCCTTGCAAAGCTGTGATAAACTTGAGCACAACTAGCTAGCTGCTTTATTCTAGCTAATTAGTTAAGTAGAATCTCTGGTAAATCCATGTCTTCTATGTTTGACACAATCATATATGTTTTCCTAGAATATATTTCCTAATATATCCCTAAACCCAATAGCAAATACTGTGCCACCTCTCATTCTGAATTTGTTGATATTTAGCTTTTGTTAGTGTCTGCCTGTTACAGCTTTGACCACATCATGGTGGGATCTCATCAAGTTAGACGCGCTTGTAGTGACAGGCAGTGCTAGTCATAACGGCAAGGCAGTTGTACTGATAGGCCGTGCAAGGCAGACTAGAGAATCCCGCCAACTCTCTCCTGTTATCATCTTCTTTACACCTATATAGGCTACATACACAAGACGAAGCACATATTTTAAATGTTAACATCTTAAATTAAAAATACGTGACACGAATCTCAAAAACTGTAACGCTGTTTTCTCTTGAATCACAGTTCAGTCAAAAATCTTTCCATTTTCCTTTTATTTTGAGTAGGTGCATAATCCAGATATTCCATATGTTTACAAAACTGGAAGCTCCAGTATAACTACTGTTGTTGAGACAGAAGTCCGTTCAGGGGATTGCAATATATAAAATGTAATTAAATAAGGCAAAAGTAATATCAGTCTAGAGCCACAGAAATTAGCTTTTGATGACATTATTTGATTTAAAAGGCACATCAAGAAACCAGGCAATAAAATTATCATGGTCTCTTTTTTAAGACTTATAGATGCAAGAAAGGGAATAAAGCAATAGTGTATACAATCGGTCTAACGACAACATTAATAAATACTTGACTCTTGGAATGCAGTTACTTAGAAAACTGTAAGTGGAAACTGCTAACAATGTTATTTTGCATGATTGCACTGTAATTGCTTTTATGTCATTGATATCAAGCTGTGCATGATTAGAGGCTATTTTAATTCTAATAAAAAATAATGCATCTTTGTATTGCTAAAACAAAAGCGTACAAAACTCCTGTATAACAGTACTGTTGTAGTGACTAACAATAATTTCAGATAATAGTTACAAAAGTTACAAGCAGGCTATCATGAATTAACTAGTTAACACCTATCAATTTACATTTGCAAACTGTCCATCTATGCTCTTCTAGCCAACTGAGAGCAGAGAATTACCAGGAGAGGTCGTTCAAGATAGTTTAGCTGCCAGTAGAAGACATGAAAAGCCAGAAGCATCTCTCGGACAACTTCTGTGAATTTCCTGATGTATTCTGATGTATTGCCTCATGTATTACCTTGAGACTCTCTGTCTCCTGGTAACTTGTTCATTTTTCTAAGACCATAACTATAATTGAATTGTATTTCTCCATCTAAACTATACTTTATTCTTTTAATAACCAATTTTTAGTCTATTGCAATGAAAATCAATCACCCTAAATTTCTCCTCACAACACTTTTTCCCCAAAGTATGATTTTTCCTTTAATTTTTATAGAAGTCATAGAAGTTATGGTAATTCCAAAATGTTCCTCTCTAGCACTTCTGTTTACACTGGCAGTACACATAGAATGACTTGGTCTATAAAACCTATATTTAGTTTTGCTTCTTAAATTACCTGCTGGTTTTTATGACAGGAATAAAGGGATTATTTTATTCCTGCAAAGGCATAATGGGAGGATTAGAAACAGCTAATGTGAGAGAAAGGAAGAGCTGTTCTCAAAAGCACCAGTAGAGACGTTTAAAGAAAGTAAAGTGCACAATAGCGTATAGGGAATTCTATTTGTACACAAACTACAAATACCAATAATTTCTCATTTTTTCCATTTGTTTTTTAAGTTGGACCTCACAAACAGGTACTGTTTATGACCTGATACTTTTTCCTGTTCTTTAATACTTGATGGCTTCTGTCACTGTTGTACTACAGGTGACAGTCCTCACAAAAGCAATAATCTCTGCCAATGTATTTCTCATTTGGAGAACCCTCCTCAGATTAGTCCTGGTTTTAATCTTCTCTTAAACTGCTTCTCTTCTGTCCCAGATCTGTCTGTAACCCATGGAGCCTAAGATGATAGAAATCTTGGAATCAGAATAATAAAGCCTGAGGGACTTTGACTAATTACACATATGTATATAAAAAGATAAAAAAAATAAAGCATTGGCCAGTGGAACATTAATTTAGGAACAACTAAATAAACAAATAGAGATGTTGTACAATAAAACCATATATCCATATGCATCCTCCTGGGCACAAAGACCTATCCAGTCATCACGATACAGGCTCAATCACATGGTATTTAGATAGATATAATGTCTAAACCATTTAGCCATTAACTGCACAGAGATAGTCTCCACCTGGTTTGCTGCAGGTCTAAACTATGCTTGCTCTTCCTT
Organism: Stercorarius parasiticus; assembly: GCA_013396915.1. Lineage (NCBI taxonomy): Eukaryota > Metazoa > Chordata > Aves > Charadriiformes > Stercorariidae > Stercorarius > Stercorarius parasiticus. Next base: position 58,010 of record VWZL01003086.1, read on the forward strand.
GTACAACAGTAAGGTCAAGGATTTTGATCATTCCATTAAGGTGCAGCACCAGATATTCTGCCTTTTCAAATCCTAGCCTCCTCAGAATTGGGGCTCACCTAGTAATCACATTACCATGGGCACCACAGCTGGCTGTGGTGTCTGATTTTACTTTGGGGGAAACTGTGGTAAGGGAGAAATTAAGGCATATTCTATCAATTTCATTCTCTCTAGATGCTGGTCTGCTTCCTTTACGCTTCTTATTTGCTAGTGAATTAAAGAAGGGGTTATGTTATGCAGGGCCAATATACACCCTTCAGGGACAAACTCTACAAACTTTTAATATATGTTTACTTCCTTCCAATCAAGTGTATATTGAGCAATAAAACTACAGAAGAGCACAAAATCATAGAGCATCATCACAGGAAGTTTTTGAAAAGAAAAACATTTGCTTCTACTCTTTTAACGATTTCAGTAATATTCAGTGGTGAACTTTGCACATTTTAAATAACACCAGATGAATGTTAAATTTAATAATGGGCTAATAAAATCAGAGGGGCTAGAAATAGAAGAGTAACATGCTTTTGCAGAGAAGTAATGAAGAAGAATAAATAGCCCTGAAGAATAACTTATCCAACACAATATCTGGGGGGAAAAAAAACCACAAACCCAAAACAAACAACAAAACACGAAAAAGTAATATCTAGTATTTACATATTTTGTTACTGTATGAGAATAGAAAACAGGCATGCTTATAGATATAGTTTTTCAATGAAAAACCAGTACAAATTAAAAAAAAAAAATCAAAAGCTTTCGCTAAAAACATTTTAGCAAATAAACCTTACGGGATGTAATTGTATCTATTGTAACAACTAAATGCTAAAAAAAATGCATTCAGTGATGAGATGATAGGCTGAAAATCAAAAAGGGTTGATTTGGAGTGATCTTATAATAATTCCATGTTGCAGAGCGTTTCTCTGATGTTTCACTCTTCCATTATCTTTTCCCTTGCCATTTCTTTTCTGCTTCCATTTCTTTCTTTATCTCACTGATATTTTGCAGCCTCAAACCTAAACCAGCAATGCCCATGCAATATTGATCTGCCAAGACTAGCAGAATCCTGCCAACTATAAATTAAGGGCAGGTGTGTGCATTAGAATGGAGGGGGGGGGTGCGTGTGTGCACGCGTGTGTGTGTGCGTGCCTGTGTGTGTGTGTCAGTCAATGGTTGCAACTTCCTGACATTTTGACTAGTCCTGACCCTGGAAGCTGCTCTAAATTCAGCCAGGTGAATGATAGAATGATAGAAATCATACCCAGCTAGCAAGTAGGAATTCCTTACTCTGTCTCTAAATACAGCAGAAACTTCTGTGAGCTAGGAAAATCACTAAATACCTATCCATAGTATTCATCCACATCCACATCCACATCCACAGTCTGTAGCTGAAGTTGAAGTGAAACATTTCATTTGCACGTGTTCTCATCTTATACACTGTATTTTAAGGTCTGATCATGAGTCATCTGTAGATAGATGGCTATTTATACACTCTTCTCCTTGTAAGTATTGTCATAGTATCTGACACATGGTGAATATATTTGTGCTCAGAAATACTGTGTTCCTCCAACTTAACAACTTAACATGGAAGCACTTACAGGCAATTCCATGATTTTTTTCACAAAAATAAGATTATTCTGTAAGGTTACATTTTTGTCCTATAATACACGAGTCTATACATAGAAATGCAACTAGAATCACTACAGTTTTATGAATAAGAGAGCAGCGCAATACCACTAACCCAGGCGAAGAGAAGGTAGAAAGTGTTCTTCCTTCAAAAGCAGGGATACCTTCATCTCATGAGTATCATCTCCCATCTTTTCATAGTAGCCGCTATCTGCTCACTATGTGGCTGGTTTTAGGAACAGGGACACAACTAAAAATCATGATTGCTATCTTTAAAGTGAAAACATCTGCTATTTCTAACAGGTATTTCTAACTTTCCTTCAAGCATTCCCTGCAAATTTGACACAAAAAGTCTAATGAAACTGTTGGTTTTGCACAGATGCAGACGCAACGTATTTTTTCATTTCTTCTGTCTCCCCGCACACAGGTAAAAGAGAGAGCAAATATCAGAACAGTGGGAAAGAAGGAATCTTAAAGATTCTCTATATTTAGAAGCATGGAGATATAGGTTATGTAGTTTACAAAGCTAAACCCCTTTGCTCTTCCACTTGAAGTCATTAGCTTCTTCATCATACCGTCTATTTAGAAGTTAGACTTTCTTATTCTCTACAAAGGTATTTTTCAGGCTACTGATCTTGGTGCAGAAGTGCTGCTGAGATTCTGCAGGGGTTGGGAGGACATTTGCAGAAATAAAGCCCTGTTGGAAGTTGATTATATTTGCGATTATAAGACAAATTCCGCTAGAGATCTTTGTAGGCAGAATTAGCAACGATAAAGACAGGAAGGTTTAATTATATCTACTATTCTTCTGCTCTGTACAATGTAATCTTGACAGATAGTGCAGATTATTTGTAATATTTCTTTACTTTTTTTTTTAAATATATTTTCAGTATATGCGTATCATCTACCAAGAACAGAAAAAACCCCAAAGCTACAGTGCTACAGCCAAAGATGTGGGGAAAGAAGGGAGGCAATACTGAAGTGCTCCTCTTTCTTTTGTGGTTAATTACAGGAGAGCCATTGTCTGCTTGGAGTGTCAATGCCTTTAAGAATACAATTACTACTAAAAATTGTAGCTGGTGTCTAACCTCTCCTCAAGGAGAAATGGATTATTATGGAAGTACATAATTCACACTAGAGTTGTGATTTTCAGAAGGTATTTCCATTGTAAGCAGAAGTTTCATTCCATCACTAAGTGCCCCTCCCATGGGACCATTAGAGACAGAGGATCCCCAGAGCATCTGCTTGAGAAAGAACTTAAAAGGCTTCATAATGAGAATGCATAAAGATGAAAAAACAGTTCAACCATTCCTCTCTCATTGCTTTCACAACAAAAAAAAAGAACACAGGGTACAACATTTTGTTCTCTAAGTCGTAGTAAAGTACGAACATAAAAAGTCATGGCATAAAACATCAGCATACAAAGCAAGGACCCATGCTAAAAGTTAATGACTTTCTGTGGATTCTCAACAGGAACGTGGAGAATCAGGTGCTTTCAAGCTACAAAGAGATCACAAAGTTACTTCTAACTAAAATAAAAAAAAAAAAAGAAAGTTTGTGACTAACTCTAGAAAGAAGGCACCAGTATACATTGCTCCATACACAATACAGATTGTGCATGGCTGAGGTCCTCAAAGGCATTTATACATATAACTCACATGTAAATTCTTAAATAGTAGTGAATAGACCAATATACTGTCACATACAATCCAGACAGTCTGTCATGAGATCCTACTCTATGTGTGTTTAGTTCTGTATCTAGCATCTTCTCAGCACATCACTTGTCAATGATGTCTTTCAAAAAAGAACATATAGATTTCATTACGCGTTCAGAAAGTTTAGAGAACAAAAGAGTGTTAAGCTGGAATCTGTCCTAATTTCTTTCATTTCCCACGTTTACTTCAAAGATGATGAGACAAGATGACAATAACAATGCTGGAAGACAACACACCTCACACAATATATGGCTGACTTCTATTTTAAATCATAAATCAATGTTAATCGATTTGTGTTCCAGTAACACAGTAAATAATAAATATCTTTCCATAATTTGAAATAAAGAGTGACATAACAATATCGCTGAAGAGTCTTGTCCATTTTCCTGGAAGAATTTTTGGGGGGAATAAATGAAGCAGTGGTAAGAAAATTATGCATTAAAAATATCTGACACAAAGACAGTAAAAACTGTGCTGTAGAAGTATTACATGAACTTCTTCACATTCTAAAAACACACATAAAATTTAAACTTATCTCTTATATACACAAGCAACAGCAAAAATACACATTTTTTGTTGCATCTGCTTGCTACGTACAGAATATCATCCTATTCCCACTCCTGTTCCAGAATAAAGTATCCACGTTAGGGAGTTTTACTGGCAAAAACATACATTTAATTATAATATTATTCTCCAAACAATACTGGGAAAACAACCTGGACAGAAAAGACTTCCTGAAGTACATGTCTCCAGAAACAGACGTAAATACGTGACTGGGGGGGCTACAAATTAGACATGAATATGAGCCAGCCATGTGCCATAAATTGCTGTGTCCCTGCAATGGCTCCAATAGACCAGTATGGAAGCTGACAATCATTGTTTGTCATTGGTCATCAAAGCTGTAGTCTTTCTCATCACAGGAAACTTCTATACTGTAGTAATTTGCCCGTACATGGTTAGAGCAAATTAAGGTCTGCCTCATACCAGCAACATGCTGTTTATAGGCTCTAGGCCACAGTAAGTATAAACAGGCACAAAAGGAAGTTGGACATTGAGGAATGATCTGTCATATAAAAAGACAACAAAAGTCTACATCAGTAAGACACACCTAAAGGAGGAAACATGAAATTCCTGGAATTACTATTAACAACACTTCTGAGTCATAGCATCCATGACACAATTTGGACCTCTGATAACAGCTCACTTGCTAGCCTACGTAATTATTTTAAAAGACAAGTCAAGCTACAGATGGAAACTAAAAATGCAAGCAGCAAGTTAAATACACTCATCATACTGTCAGATAGATCAGGGAAAACACCACTGTTGTTTCACTTATCAAACCAACAAACAATATAGCCTGGCAAATGCCCTAAATATTTAAGTATTTGTAAGGTATTGTAGAGAAGCCTATCAGAGCAGAATGTGACTACTCTCTGTACTCTCTCTACCTATGAAATATTTTTGCAAGCATAAAGAAATTGTTTATGAGAGGTGATTTCTTTCAACATTTCTAATTGGTACAGTCACCTCAGCAATATCTTATAGTCCAGGCTTCCAGCAATGTTTTACAGTGTAGGTTTGAGATATATATTTTTTTCCTTTTCAGGCAAAGGCGTGTAAATTTATCCTTGTAACTATAAAGACAGAGACTAACCAAACTGAACCTGATGAGGAAACAGGCAGAATTCTCAAATGGTTTATACTTTTCATGTTCATAAAGATCAATGGCAAACCTTTGAGATACAGCCTCCTAAGAAAATTATAGTATGGAACTCAAATGGATATTAAGAGAAGTGGTCCTGTTGCATGGCCATGAATACTGTTAAACCCAGTCTCTCAGCTTTATAATAAATCCTAGACTAGAGTATGTAATTGAAAAGGAAAGATCAGATGTTTATACAACCATAACTTAAGCGTTCAGTTAGATATAAAATTCCAAAAATAATAATAATCCATATGCCGATACCACTTTAATAGGGAAATTATAGGTAGTAGCTATCATATTTAACACAATGGTGAGGTCCCTTTTCATCACCACTTTCAAAACCAACACTGTATCTTGCTAGAATTGCGAAGCCCATCCAAACGATCTCTGTGAGAAGAGCTGGAAAATACTCTAGACATCAGGCAAAATGGTCTGAGGCACATTCTGCAGAACTGGTATGCACTTTGCAAAAAGCACCAATATATGGCTGTTTGATTCAGAAGTTTTGAATCTTCAGTCTACCTGGTCTGAAATATTCTTTATTGCCACACAATGTATATTATGTCAGGGACAGCTGATTAGGTACAGATGCATTTTTGCAGCCTAGAGTTCCGGATGGCCTAGGAACTTTTTCCCAAAACCCCACAATTTTGTACTGTGTTTTCTGGTAACTTTACCCTGCATACTGCACAAGCATACATATCCATTTCAAGATAATGTTGAAGATAATGCCTCCTAATCAGTCTCTACACAGTCCTTGAGTTATCCCTATAGGACAAGAGCAATTTTGAGTATAATGATCTTCCAGGACAGTCTGTAGAAATCCTTTGAAATCTGGACACTCACGAATATGTCATGACCAATACTAAAATGTTAGGAACAACTGCCACTATTTGCAGTCCTAGGCACAATGGTAATAAAAGTCAATAAAAATTGCCTGCAAATGTGGTTTATACTTTGTGGGATGACATAAAATTTCACCTTCCTTTCATCCTTTAAGATTTCATCAGCTGATTAGTGGGTAGGAGCACTTAACATCAGGAAATAATAAACTAATACACTCACAACAACAGAAATGTCGAAGAAGAAATATCCAAACTATAAGTAGTCAGAAGCAAAGAGCAGCAAAACAACTTATCAGTCTCTGACACAGACTTATCTTTATTCACAATACTTTCCTGGTGATCAATGAGATGTTATAAATTCCATGGTCCACACTATGATGAAGCAATTTAGTAAAAAGAAAAAGATTCTGTCAAACGTATGAACCCCCAAATGAGCCATTGGAAGAGATCCAAGCACTGGGGATTACTCTAAGCTGTTGTAAGATTAAAATAATTTTTAGCATTTTATTTCTAGCTACTGCTTACTTAGCAGAATTCTGTTTAGAAAGTTTGTTTGCACTGATATTAAAAAACAAAACAAAACAAAACATAAAATATTTCCACTGATATCCATGTAACGAACAATATTCTTGAAATATCCAAATTGCAGTCCTTAGCTGATGCAAACTGGTAGAGTTTTACTGAAGTCTGTTTTCTGCGTCCTGTTAAAATTTGTTGTGCTTCATGTCCCAGAGTTTATTCCTATATGTTCTGCAGACTGGACCAAATTAGTTTCATAACCAAATGAATTTATACTTTGGAAGTGCTTCATCTTAGAGCTTTTAATATTCTCCATCGACTTAAGCAGTTTTTCCTCAAATTTTTCAGAGTTTACTTCCAAGTTTTTTAACCTGGAGTCTTTCCTAACATTTACAGTAGGGTGCAAATCTGTCTGTGGCTTTGCAGTCATAATAATATTCATGTAGTTAACTAGTGAACAAACTTGATTTTTAAATAGAAGAGTGGCAAATTTGCAAATCTTTCACCCCTGTATCGCAAAAATAATCCAGAGTATAATAATTTCAAAGTTTACTGTATGTTATATATAATCTCTCCTTGAGTGAAAGAATAAATGTGATTATGACAATGTCCACACTAACATTTACTGGATGACTTGCCTTAAACATCCAAGAAAATTAATAGTTTGAAATTTCAAATAGCCTCCCCTCTATTTATTGAGATGCTCAGAGGAGTTAAAGGCAAATTTATTGCTTCAACATCAAAAGAAATTAAACTAATCAATGTTTTTTCTGAAGACAGGCAATTACATTTAAGAAAGTAAAAAAGACGGTTTCCAAGCAACTATGTTCAGCCTACATACATTGTCTATTCATAACCTCTAGCAGAGTACAGGAAATGACAGGCTGTCACTACAGAACAGAGACGTGCAGAATTATGCCATTTCTTTCCTGTGTTACCTCCTACAGGAGAGAGATCAATTATATCCTACATACATTGATTAGGCTAAATAAATTCAGTAAGTTTGAAATATTAGGATGTCTCAGAGTAGTTGCATAATGCAGTGAGAACACTTCCAAGAATATAGTGACTTACCTCTAAAACATTACTACCGTCTATACGCTGGACTAACATCTCTTGCATAGCTCTCTTGCTAAAGACGGGACTGTGTTCCCCCAGTCTCAGAGGCAGAATTAGCATTTCAGTTTGGCCCATCAATGTTGCAATTTACAAGTCATTGTCTCGATCCTGCAATTATAGCAGATGGGCAGATTGTTGTGCCAGCATGAAACACCATTAACTTCACTGAGAGTCTGCATGGGTGTAACCTTCAGTCTATACACAGTAAATTGGAGGACTAGGGACTATGATTATTTTTTCTGGGCTTCTAATAAATGACTGCATCACACTTCCCCAGTGGTCCATCCTTGGTGACTTTCTGAACACATGACAGAATCAAGGCCTAAATGAAGTCAGTAAGAATTCCGCCATTAACTTCTGTGACAGCTTCATTAATTTCTTTATAATCTTTATGTCTAAAAGAACCATGAGATTAGGGGGCATTTATTTTCAAAATCAATTTGGGAAAAAAAAAGTAAAGCTTGAAAGTTGAAAACTAATATTGCTGTAATTTTAGCAATATGGCTGGGATAATAAAGACTGATTCCTCTGTTACAATGATGACAAAAGTACTTGAACATGTACTCAGGCAGCATGTATGTCACTGTCAGCAGTGGACAGATACTGTAAAATATAAATTTGAAATTTTGTAAAAACATTTCATTTGACTGTATTGTCTTTTTCCCATGTTTTCCCAAGTAGACTTCTCTTTTCATAGACCAAAAGGAATAAAGAAATGTAAAAATATTTGGCTTTTTAGTTGGTTAATTTAAGGAAAAGAAGGCAGACACTTTCTTCTGTTCCACAAAGCAACAAACATGATTAAATAATAAGAAAGATATAGAAATAAGAATATCAGGGTTTGTTGTCTTTAGAACATGGACTTCATTCTGCATTTTCATCCTTTTTTTTCCTACTCTGATTGCATAAAAACTCTTTTAGAGCATGTTTTCTTTTCCTTCTTACTGCATTTATGCAAGTTCGTACAGTCAGGAAAAACTTACCCCTCTTCAACTGCAGGAACAGAAGTATTTCCCATCTTGTTTTGTGCTAAAATCTGCAGATCCCATACAGAATTCAGGCTCTCTAAACATCCCTATGCAAAGATTAAGAGAAAAGCCAGCAGTGTGGGATCTGTTTAGAGGAGCAATAGAAGCTACATTTACCCAAACATAAAATACTATTTGCACAGAAAATCCATTTTCTTCTCAGACATCAAGAAAAGCTGCTTTCTAGGACTCCACACAACACTGATCAGCTGCTCAGGTCGTGCATAGGGAGTAGGTATCTTCTTGCACCCATATTCTATTTCAACTAATATACCCTGAAAGCTATTTAAATCTATTTACCATGAATGTTGGGAATACTGTAACAAACAGTTCTTCTGGGACCACCAGACCAAACTGAGGATCTGAGGGGGGAATTAGGGGGGAGAATGTTCAACTGTATAAGGAAGCACTACTTCATGCTGGGCTTCTAAATTAAATGTTAATAGCTAATTATTTAGTTTTACCTATTTGCTAGTGATGACATATTTCTGGAACTAGCAGAACACATCATCTACGTATACAAATATATATATACTCCGTGATTCATTTATCATACTGAAAAATTAAAAATAGTCTACAGAAGGTTAATCACTAAAAGTAGATATCAGAAATACCTGGCTTACTTGCAAGTTTTTAATCAAGTTAGTCATCTACAGTCATTTTAATAATGATCCTTCTCAAAATTTTGCTTGATCCCTTTACAAGTCAAGGAAAGTGAACGATATTAAATGATGGTGCATTTTTTCTTACAAAGAATAGGGCTAGATCCCAGGGACAGGAGAACGTAAAGGAAAGGCAGCGGAATCAACAGTGGCTGCATGTTCAAAGGAAAAGATGCTAATAAGTGATAAAGGATGAGAGAGTAACCATTGACCACAGGGTGCAGAAGACAAGTTAAAATGACTGACTTACAAGATAACAGAAACCACCAGTTCATTATGCACAAAAAATCCTTTCACAGCTACCAAAGTTTTTCTATGATTTTTGTGATTTACTTCTACCTCAAAAATTAAAAAAGTAAATAAATCATTAACATCTTCCACATACGGCAAAAGTATTTTCCCTCCTTCTCATTAATGACAGTGCTTCATGGTCAGCTCCTTGTTACAGTCATTAAGTACATACAATATGCATATGACATATGCATGTGACACAGCCACAAAGTGGGACACAGTCCATGCCCTGGAATGCCTCCTCACCACAACTTATGGTCAACTACTGCATCCTTTGCAAGATTAAGAAGTTATACAGATAAATCTGGCTACCTTGAAGAAGCCAAAATTGTGTTCCACTGCAGAAACACACACAACAGAGAGAGGAGTCCAAATGCTTTCTTAAACCTAGGCATTTGCATTTGCATTTTTTGCTAGTTAGGTTGTGATTAGGAGCATCTAAGTAAACTCTTCTGAGGGTTAATTCAGCCAAGACATGTAACAGCTCCATTATGATAAAAAAATGGCTAGTGTGCTTGTTTTTCTGCCACCAGTGAGTTGCCAATTCAAACGCAGTAACAGAATTACTTTCTCTTAAGTACCAAAATACCTTTAAAATAAAAAACATTGTACCTGAGTGTTTATGACAGATCAATTGCATAAAATTAAATTTCTTAGATTTGCAGAAGCATAGTGCTAACTCATAGTGAGGCAGAGACGCAACCCCAATAGAAAACATCTGGGTAAGAGCTGTTGCTATGAAATGACCAGCAGAATAATTTTTTTGAGCATTTATTTAAACAGTGGAAGAATTCAGAAGGTGTACAAAGAACCTCAAAAAAAAAAGACGAGCAAGAGCACACAGCAGGACATTTGTTCCTTCTGTGCTCTCATTATTATTTTTTAAGTTATTACAGATTTACTGCTGCTGAGGAAGTCTTTTATTCTAATTAGAGATGAGCTAGTGGTGTGCATCAGTAGCAGCTGTTGCAGAGTCACTCTCCTGTTCTCAGTTATTAGCCCAGGTGGTGAACTGGAGAAAAAAATACAACAAAAGATCACAAAAAGTGTTTTCCCTGCTTTTCTTTTCTAAGTTTCTGAACACCATTTTTGTGGGGAAAAAAAGCTTTACTGGTGTTCAACTTTAAGCGTTTCTCATCACACTGGACCTGGGACTCAAGACAAACTGAGCATTAAGTCTTTTCAGAGCATTAAGTCTCCAGCTTAGAGTCAGTTTCACTTGACTTGCAGGGACTCCATTTTATCAATAGAATCCTGAAGGCTAATAGTCCCACATGGAGCTTGGGATTTCTCCAACATCTAATGCAGACTAGAAGTTCACAGGTCTGGAAGACAGATCTATCTATCTTGTTATCATAGGCCATTCACACCCAGACAGCTTCAGAAATGACATACATAGCAGGTGGCAGCTAAAGTTATCCTGTCTTTCCTCTTCTATTTATCTTTCCTCATTCTCTTTTTTCTCCCTAATATGGAGGAGTTTTGAGCAATGATAGAGACTTCTATGCTGAAAAATGAAGAAAAAAAGAAACTTCTGCACTTTCCTTTTGCACTCCACTTTCTCGTCACGCAATAGATGGAAATAATTGGGTCTGCCATTGTGCAGCATTCCTTGGGTCAAGAAAAGCAGAACTCATATTTGAAAGGAAAGCCATGGGAAAAGGCATGATCTTTAATGCTCAATCTATTTGGGCTTTTCTTCTGAAGGTCATCAGTAAACTGATCATAACCAACCCTTTCCAGTAAAAGCTTTCAGTCCTACATTTCTGAACTAGTCGTGAAATGGTACTGAAAAATTCTTGTGCAGCTTCAAGTCTGAATGAGATAATAATTCTGAAAAGTTTTCAAAAATATCCACTGCCATAAGGCATCTAGTCCAACATAAGCCAAACACCAAGCAGGGATAGCTCTTGTAACATTCAGAATGGGACAGACTAAATAATCTGAGTTAACTCTGTCTCTCTGACACTTTAAAAGCAAAGTCAAAGCCAGACATGTTTCAAGTGTGAATAGAATGAGCAGGTATGTATGTAAGTTAATTAAACAGTAGTAGGCAATGTTCCTGGGAGCTGGAATTTGACCATCTGTTCCTTTTGGTTGTTAGAATGGTGCCTGGACCTGTGACAGCTAGTACTTTCGCAAACAACAACAGGTTTGTGAACTAGCACAGGCTAGAGATTTTCCCTAGTAGGTAGTTTTGATGTGATTAACCTGGTTTGGCAGGTAAGAAAAGTCAATAGCCTGGGCACAAGTCACTCCATGCCAGTTGACATCAATGCTAAAGATTAGGGACAAGCATGTTTATTTTGATATCACAGCGTATGTGGGTTGTACTTTTAGTAAACATTCAGATAGTAGTACTCAATAACCAATAATACTGAAGGTTGCTGGTAAGTCTAATATTTATATAGACTATGGACATATAGACCACTGTTGTCCTAGGTGGCTCCACAATACCCAGGTTATTATGCATGTGCTAATTTCCGGTGTGCATCTTTGAAAACCACTTGATGCTGAATTTGGCTTATCACTGCTTTTTACCACTTTTTACCACCTTTTCCAAAAAGGCAGTCTAGCAGCTTTATCAGTTGTTATGAAATGTGTTAATATCAACATAGTGTCTTTTTGAAGAAGCAATAAACTGCTGTTGATTAAAGGGTTTGAGAACTAGCTTTCCCCCTTCAGAGAGTGCTCAGTCACAGTTTGCACCATGTCTTCTAGGCTCTTGCTGCTATTCAGGAGTAAACACTGGTGAGCAAAAAGGCAATGGTGTAATGTCACAGAATTTGAATATGACAAGAATTCTATACAGTACACCAAAAAATACACACCACAGGAAGTTGACTTTTAAGTGTTAAATACACACATCTCACATTCGCTTGGCCAAGACTTTAATCTTACTCAGTCTCAAAACTGATGTGTTTGAAATTAAAATATTTTTTCCAAAGAACAAGATAGCATTTTTTACACAAATAAAACATAATCATCAGAAGGTGGAAGAAATCATTATCATTGGCCCAGTGACTGCCACCTAGTGTTCCAGGATCAGGTGCTGGGTGGCTTTTTTTTTCTGAAATTAGTCTTTTACAGCTCTTACTTCAATTCTTATGGTGATCTCAAGCAGTATGGGTAGGCCCCTAAAATCCTCCTGTTGAAAGAATTTTATATCTGATGTTCTCTGCTCAGTCTGCTGCAGGACGAGAGGTAGTAGCCCAGACAAGTCTTTAAATGATTCACTAAAGTGATACCCCTGTTCCTACAGGGAAGAGACAGTAATATAATTCTATGAAATTTTTTATGGTTTTGTCCATATACTGATTTCTTCTGATGTCATGAATAGATAAAGCCTGGAAGAGCACTGCTGGTTTTTTTCTCCGTAAGTTCTATTCTTGTGCTTCTGGTTTGTATGATGCTCTAAAGATCAACTCATTTCCCAAACCAGTGACTTTACTACAAGGTTTCATATGAGGTTTGAAAGGCCACAATAGCATAGGCTGCAACTGACTTGTGAGCATTTCCTTGCCGCTGCAGTGACCCATATTGTGAACATGCTGTCTCTTCTGTTAGCTTCCTAAAGCATGAGAGATGTGCTTTTCCCTTGTAAAACCAAGATCCGTAAAATCCTTCCCTGTAGGACGCTAGATCACATATTGTCTTCTCATGGTTTTAAGTTAAAAGCCTACCAATTAATGAGGGCTACTTTTGGGATCTTAGTCATCCATCACACAGGGAGATTTCACTCGTCGTCCTCCTCAGAACACTTCATCTTCTAAAGTCCCTTCCTGATAAACAGACAATAAAAATAATTTGGTACATTTATAAAAAATTTTTTAAAATCCTGTGAAGATTTATACCCTCTTCTAACAAAATGTCACCCACTGTATTCATAGCAAAGAAGATAAATGAGTTTGTCAGTTCTTAAGGAAGCTACTATCCACAAATATGTAATTCATTAGACAAAACGGAAAGAACTAGAAAGGTAATTATCATCAGACAGTAATACAGAAACCTGGTTATAAGCAGCAACTTCATTTTAAGCTTCCATGGAACTGGTATTTGCATATTTTACTAAAGTGAAACCACAAAGCTCAGATGAACAATGGGAAGATACAGAAGGATACGTGACACAGAAAGAGAAAAGACACAAAGCCAGCAATGACGGACACAAAATCAGAACGGTTAACAACAGACATGAAGCCCAAACATATTGGGTAGCAGAAATGGAATTGCCAAAAGGAAAATTACTTATTGAAATGCAATATTTACTTGCTCCCCTCTGCAATAACTATTTTGATAAAATACATTTCTCTGAGGGAGGTCAGATGCTTTTAAGAAATACCTGAAGATGCCTCTCAAAAACGTGGGTTTGGCTTGGGTTTATTCTTTAATTTATGCGATATAAAAAACATGCAAATTTGTTCACCTTTATTGGCCATGGTGTTTGTATTTCAGAGAAATACCTTCACAAAAAGGTAAATTAAAGTGACCATTTCCCACTCAAAGCAAGAACATTTAAATGCAGCAAAATTTTTTTAAGCTTTTTTAACTGCTTATTAGTATATCTTCCTCCCTTTGGTAGCACTGCCTGTCATCACGTAGTCACTCAGATTGCCATTGTCATTAGGGACAACTTGCACTCTGTGTCATGGTTGATCATGCCAAACAGTATCCTGAAAAGTGGTAAACACTAGGTGGCATGGTAGCTTGTGGGAAACCTTTAGAAAATTGGAAGAATTTCTTGATTTTATAGAACTAATTTCTCTTTCATTTCCCTTCTCTGGCTTGTTCTGCAAAGCTTGGAACCCAGAAGAACACCGCAGAAGTAGAACTGGAAATCAGGCTGTGTGACTGACTTCATCTAAGAGCGAGGGACAGCACATATGCAGAAAAAGGAACAAACTACATACTTAAAACCTCATATTTTCACAGGAAGATTATATGTAAATAGGCACAAATAATGTTTTAATATGTCAGCTTCCCAACAGCTGGGGTTCTTAGTATCATGGCAGCAATGCTTTAAAGAGTGAAAGGCACCCTAATAGTTTGATGGGCTACAAAAATCAACATCCTTCTTTCAGTACTAAGCAAATACAGCCTTAGTATAAATCCCACTAAAATATTAAACTCTCAAAAAATTGAAAGATTTTGACTATATTGAGTATCTGGAAAAAAAACTAAAAATCAGAGAAAGCCCAGTAAAAATAGTTGCAGTCACATTTTAACAAAACCAATTTTCCGAGTGAAAATTGCATTGACCCTCTCACAGTCATGCAAACTAGGGGAGCGTTGAGATTTATTTATAAGACTGATACAAACACTAAATCTCATAAACATTTCCCTAGTTTGATTTCGGTAATATGCAGTGGTTTTCCTCCACTTCATAGGGAATGCATAATCAGGTCTGCGGTCCATTTCCTCTCTAAAAACCTGTGCCTTTCTTCAGGTGGCCTTCATTTCCCCCTGCATCCAAGCCAGATTCCAAACAGGTTTACTAGACCATCAGAACTGGAAGCATAAAACTAGGCCTACATAAGATCTCCTGGGATTAAATTTTGCTTTTACGACAGTTTTACAAATAACTTGCAGGGCTGCAATGTAAATGGTAAGAATGGAATGAATGGGGAAAAAACCCACAACATTCCATACAACCAGTTAATAATACATAGTTTCTCTACTACCTGCACATTAGTCCTTTTATGAGTACTCCTGCATTACCTGACATACCTCTGCACTTCTGCAGCTTTATTAACATCACGCTTTTTAAAGATAAGCCAGTCATCTAAAATGCAGCATGATACACAGGCACAAGGCTGTAGAGTGTCTCTTTGCAAGGCATATGCTCCTTTGTTTATAGAAATGAAATGAAACGACTGGCACTTTTTAAAGCACAAAACATTTCTCCAGCCAATCTAATAATAGTATATTATTCATTTGCTCATCAGCATGCAAAAAGATAGTACTTTCAAAATAATGAACAATAAAATACGGAACTATGGTAACAAAAACTGAAATAGCAAGCACGTACTGTATGGGACTAGGAATAATGCAAAAGCATTATTTTTTATTGCATAGTAGGCTATACCAAAGGTATAGGACATGTGAGCATTCCCGAGTGCTGATGGTCTACTTGTAGAACTTTTCCACCTCAAACCACAGTGGGGCAAGATTCAGGCATGTATCACCTACCAATTCCTTCCTGTCCAGTTCCGTTCTCTCACAGGGATGGGAAGAGATGAAAGGAGGCCTGCATGCAAGGACTGTCTGGAAGAAAACTGGACCATATACTGTCTTGTGAGCTGTGAATCAGGACCTCTGCCATTACATGATTACAGGATATTCAGACACAGGTCAGGATGCTGGAATGCCAGGTACAGAACACAGTGCATCATCTTCAAATGCACAATACGAAAATAATTCTCTCCAAAGTATACTCCAAAAACATAAATGTTGAAGAAATCCATCTTTTTTATCAAAGTCAACTTTCCTCTAGATCTTTCAAGAACACATAATAATTAGAAAAACATAGAGGGGGTAGTGTATTGTTATTGCTTTACCTTAAATCTCCAATATTTATATAGACTAAATTAAAAGCTTATTGTCTTCGATGTTTCATCATGCCCATTACATATGCACATTTCTAAACTTAGGAGGGCGGGGGGAAGTCATGTGACCTTTGTGACAGGTTGATCCAAATTATTTTATGGCAGAACTCCATTTACTTCAGCTAAGTGACAGGAAGGAGGAATTTGGTTTGCTGCATTCTTTCCTCCAAGGGAAGTGGCAGCCTTAGAATTTAAAAATGTGGTTTCTTGGTTTCTCGGTTTCTCAGTTTTTGGTCTCCCCGTGAAGGCCTGGGCCTCAGATTGACTCAGTTTAACTTGGTTTTACTCTACATACTATAAAACCACACTTAAAATCAAGACAAGTAACATGACAAAGTCAAGCAAACAATACATTTTCTTGGTAAAAAGGAAAACAAAATACAATCTGTGATACTGTTTATAAACTGGAATAAAAATTACATCTAGGCATTGTGCAGTGGGACACATCACAGACAGGAGAGTTATGTACTACTAGCAGAACTGGAAAACTATTGTACATGGATTTTTTCCTTGCCAACAGTTTTGTGGGTGTTTTTCAGCATATTTGCTAGTATTTAGCAGCTACCCCCAACTGATAAGCACCTATGTTTTCATAGTGATCTAGAAAAATTAGATCCTAAACATTATTTTATTATCATTGAGGTTAGAATGGAAGAGCTAGCAGAAAAAATGCAGCCAAACTTTTACTCTGGACTAAATATGTAATGAAAAAAATAAATCAGGAGAAGACATCTAGAGCAAACAAAAAAAGATGTGGACCCATTAAAATCCGAATATGTCAAGCAAATCAAGTGCAATTGGTATGTAATAAAAAGCTTGATATAAACGGATAAGCTAGTCACCAGTATGAGTTATATGGTGGGAAGAGCAAGTAGTATCCACCAATATAAAACAAAGTAGGTTTCTTGTCTTCTAGTTGAATCTTCTCTCATGACTCAGCACAAGGGTAGTAAAAAAATATGACAGGTACATTTTCTTAACTTCAAGGAAGTAATGTAATTTACAGTGACATTCTTTTCCCTGTTACTCTGCAAGACAGCAAGAACTTCCCAAAGGAAAAAAAAAATGAGAAATTTAATTATGCAGGAGGTAAATACTTTGGTCCTTGTCAGTAAGATATTGTAATAATCCCATTTCCAGGGGAAGCCATACTCCTCCTGAATATTTCAAATTTTGAGACTATTACTAGTGCACTTTAACAGGAGGCACAAAGAAGAATCCTGGGAATTGGAAAACTGATGTCCATAACATTAATGAGAGACATGTTTGAGCAGGTCAGAAGTAGGACCAGATAGCGGCAGAGGAATGGATGACAATAGAAGTACTTTCACAAATACAAATTCTTTTGGCTATTAGGGACATCATTACATGGATATTTTTTGGCCCTGCACATGTTACTTTTTCTTTAAAGGGAGCCTCAGGTCAAAATTAGTCCTCTGAGTGCTATAGTCTCAAAAAGATTAGCTGAACAGGTAATGGCACTTTCCAAATAAGACGCATTTTTTGTGTCCGTATATATATTGCACAACCTGCAATGAATGGTTTTGTTAAAAATGAGATAAAAACCATTCAAAACATGTATACTATCAAAACTAAAATGACCAAATAAGATGCTAGACTGAAATGCAGGGCTCGTGCTAGTTGTAAACAAAGTTTGGAGTTGACAAGTCCAGAAGAAGCAGTAAAATTGTCATAGTCTACTGCTTTACCTCTATCAGACCCCTAAAAAATATTTACTACTGCTGCCACCACTGAGAGATGAATCAGCAACTACTACTAGGGGAAAGATGAGAAGAAAAATGATCCCTCCCAGTAGACATAAATATCTGCCTTTCACTTGAGGAATAGCAAGCTTGACTGCCCAGGACTCCCTCTTCGATCTGCAGCCCAGTTCTGACCCTTCTCTTTCATTAAATGTACCAGCAACAGTTGAATCCTAATTTGGTTTCAGTCTTCCACTATCTGGATGGCAAAACTGCATTCCAGCTATGTCACTAAAAAGTTTCGAGCCACACATTTCTAAATCCAACCTACAGTGGAAAAATATAAACCTGGAAAAACTCTTCAGCATAGAGTCAAAAATACTCATTAAAATTTCACTTTTAGAGCTACATTACTGAATATCAATGTAATATTTAAGTTAAATTATTGCACGTTTCCAATACGGTCTATTATCTTCACTGACTATTTGAGGCAGAGATGACTTACTAAATAAGAGTGTCCAATGACTTTCTGTGTACAGAGATGAGTTCCCATTATTTCACTGACCTGAATATTGCTGGCCCAAACAGGGCACATTCATGGAAAAGATAGTTACAAAAAGAAATTGCTCCATCCCTCTTGAGGAACACATGCTCCCAAACACAGAGAAAATGATACTTACACATGATTTTTTCTGCTACAGTTATAATCACAATCATAACTTCATCCCATTCCCAATCTGGTAATTCTCCAGTTATGTCCATACTCCCATATTTCTAGTGTCAGATGGTATTATTTATTTTCTCTTCATTCCTGAAGTTTCATACTGCCTTTCACAAGTTATTCCAAAATTTCCCAGTTATCACCCAACATACTTAGAGAACCACACCGTCAAGGACTTTTAACCTGAACTGCTTTACTTTAAACACAAGTCAAAACTAAATAAACAAGCTGTGAAAAAAGGCAAATGTGACAAAAATCTAACAAAGATTCCAGTTAAGGAACATCTTTAAGTATATGAATAAGTCTGATACCTATTCAGCAAAGTCCAGGGTCCTTTAAGCATATGTTTAAGCTAAACTGTCCCCAGCATGATATAAGAATTTGTTCAAATTCTTTCCAAAGTTAGTGATACAAATAATTTGCATTATTATCATTTTTTGCACATTTCCATTTAAGGCAGGTGATAAAAGGGGAGGCAGAGATTAACTTGATACGCACAGCATGAAATGTGCTTTTGCAAGTGCAGAACGTCAGCATGTTCTTCAAATTTTTCTCATTCATGCATTCAAATTATTATCAGATGGAAAACTGGTCACATATGTGAGCATGCTAGAAAATAAACAAAAACCTTCCTAAAGATTCATTTTACAATTCATTTAAATGCTTCAGCCAAGAAATCATCACTTGGCTTCATACATCACAGAAGCTGACAAAGCCAATTTTGAGAAGACAACTAAGCCTCAAGAAGAAATGCAGTTTCCAACCACTGTTTACAAGAAAGGTATTAGAGACTGGGTTGCAGCATTGATTTGACTGAAGAGCAGCTGACAGCTTTAACCAAGAATCAAGTGGAAACTAACAAATTAATTCCTACACAAACTTATTTCAAAATTTCATTTCTTAGCACTAGTATTAGAGTTTTCTTTAGTTAACATTCTGTTACCATTTCCCTTCCATTAGAAAAAGAAAGAAAATTGCATGACAGGACTGTACATGCATTTCACGGGGTAAAAGTCAGGTTTTGGATGGATTTCAAAAACCAGTAATATCCCGTGAAAGGCTGAAAGCAGCAGCACCTTGGATACTGTAATTTCACCAGACCTTTTCTTCTTTCATTTAAAGAAAGAAGAATCTTCTGGTGTATTTGCTGCTTCTTTTTCCTTCTTAGCTCTTCTACCACAACAGGAATGTCAGAGTTTCAGTCATGAAAGACACCTGTAAGTACACACTGTTATAGTTCAGCAATTTAAGAAATATCACTTGAATATCTTTGTGGAAGTAGAAATGCTGAATAAGATTTACATAAAAGGTTTGCATATGTTAGTACTGAGAAGCAAAAATGAAACCAATATACTGATATGCTGCCCAGAATTTGGATGACAATGTCCTTTAGTTACTACTGGCTATTTTTCTCAAATCCTTCCTGTCACTTTTGTATTTTAACCAATTCTGTACCTACAAAGGAAGAATCTTCTAAGTATTCTTCTGCATTACTGGTTGAAAACTTAGCCTTCCACCCCAAGTATAGAATAAGACTACAAACAAAAATCATGTTGAATTTGCACGCCTCTGAAATCAGCATTCAGTTCTTCATCTAAATGTCCATAAATGTTGATGTCTTCCACTAACATAACATTTTCCACCATTACATTATTTTAAGAAGCACAGGTTTAAAGTGGTTAAAAATGTCAGCATGGCTGTAGGTTCATGGCATAATTGGCACACCTGCAATTTTTTATACACAACTTTTAAGATGGAATTTTTGACATTTTCACTTGATTTGGACACTACCACAAGTGATATATTTCACATCTCTAACGTCTCATTTTGATGTTCTTCTCCAGTTTTCCCCTGATAACTGATGAGCTGACTCCTGGTACTTCTATGTCAAATTTCTCATTCTGGGCTGTCAAAGAGAAAACCCCATCCAGTGCACCTTTTATTGAAAAAGAAATAGCATATGCAGCTTCTTCTCTCTGGGCAGGACCAATGATTTTCTGTATTAGAATAAATGATGTTCTATGTCAAAAAACATTTTTTAGGTTTACTGAAACACAAAATCAACAGAGTATTAAAAATAGAAGTTGCAAGAGCAAAAAAGATTTTGCATTACAATTGAGATTAGCTCACGCAGAGCTATGGGGAACACATTGATGAAGTGAATTCCAGCCCCCATTATGTTTCAAGGTGTGTGCATGTGTGTGTGTGTGTATGCATGCACACACAGGCATGCAAGATTAATTTCTGAACAGGAAATGGCGGGGAGAGAAAACAGCTTTTGTTCCCTGAATCTGGCTCCTGCTGCTGCAATCAGCGCAGGCTTTCATAACACATACAAGCATATACACACACTGCTGGGAGAAAAGCTTTTAGCATTGTGGTCCCTTCTTTTGATTTCCAACCAAAAATAAGTGAGAAACGAGGCAGGGGGGCGGAAACAGAGGGAGAAAGAAAGGAAAGACTGGAGGCTCAAAGTTTTGTTTGCAATTTATACCCAATCATGTTTATCTTTACAATTCCAAAATAATGGTGGCATATTGCCAATGAAAAACAAAACTGTTGCTTCTGACACATTTTATGGATCAGACTTTGAGAGAACCAAAGGTCATGCTGAATCCTTAAGTAGCAATCCCCACTTGTTGTAAAGTTGGCATGATTTTTGTTACAGAATTTCCTTCAATGTAGGGGAACATAAGAGGGCATTTGACAGTCTGGCTGTCAAAAGTATATGGCTGGAAAGTTCATGTCCCTCAGTACCACAGTATTTTTTAGCTGTCAGCAGCAGATCCACAGTGGCTGTCGCAGCTGGACGCAACTTGGAATGGCCCATTACATCCTTAGATGGACCACAAGGTAAATGGGGACTTGGGCAGCCTGAGAGCTGAGACAGAGAGAGAGAATAAGTGTCACACAAAGTCACCTTTCATGGGTGCTCAGAACACAAACAGGAAGGCTAACTACCTCGGTCGGTATTTGTAACGTGAAACTTTAACCTTTGTCTATGTGTATGATGGCATTTCTTGACAATACAGCATAGTTCAGCTATTATACATGTGCAGTATTTCCTAATCTTAAATGGCTCTATGTTGTTATTTGTATGGTTTTCATTGTTTTCTCCTTACAGTAATTATCAGAGGGTTTGCAATACGGATTGAGACATTCAGATATGTACTCTTTTGAAGGCTATATTTAGGGGTCTTTTTTCACTGCACAGACTTCAGCCAGCAGCATCACTTTCTGTCACACCAGAAGTGAGGTACTTAACTCTGTTGTTGATTTCATTGTGGATAGAGAAAAATCAAAATTTTCTCACTAATTTCTGTTGCATGCTTCCACATGAAAACTGTTGACAGAGTAAAAGATTCTATAGCAAAGGACCAAAAATTGAGGTCTATGGTGCCTACGCAAACTTGATCTGAGCATTTGTACGAAAATAACCAATTACATTCCTGTTCTCCTGTTTCTTATATGCACTACCTATTCCATTCCACACCAAATAGATTATACTTATTTAGCAATCATCTATTTGTTTTTCTCTACATTGTTCAGTGCACAATCCTAAATCTAATCTACACCATTCCACTCCAACATTTCTCTGATGTCCAAATCAGTATTATCTGTTGATTTTTTTTCAGTATGGTCATTACTTTAATATCTAAGTGTTTTGCACAAATTAAGGTCTCGATTCAAGTGCCTAAATATAGATGTCTAGTGCTATTCTGCAGAAAACGTGAGCTACCTGCACAAGGCTGTCATATGACACAGGATCTACAGTGCAAGTAGTGTAAGTTTACACTATCACAAATGCCTATGTTCATATAACCGATCTAAACTTTGTAAAGCTTATTTTCATGATAATCCACTCCCTTACTACAGTCCCCCTCCGCATGCACTGTGAAGTTTTCAATTCATGCAATAGATGAGGCAGAATCCTACAAACCCTAGGTCTCCATCTACAGCACAATACCAACCATTATCTGGAAAAAACAGAACATGAGTCTGTAATTAAAGACTGTAGTACGGATTATCTGCAAAGTGGAGGTCATATTGTTTTGGGGTTTTTCTTGGGGGGTGGGAGAGCTGCAATCTCATCTTTGGTACCTTTGTGAGATTTTAATAAAGAAAAGACATACACAAAGTTATTTTAATGGAAGAAAACTGAAAATCCGAAATCCTCCGTAAACTATTTTAGTGACACCTCTGTGAGTCATACCTATGCTACTTAAACAGAGTAACCTCAGACAGGCAGTCATTCTCTTAAGTATCTCAGTGTGTTCCACAAATATCTCCTGAGAACACTGGAATTGAATTTTTCACTACCGTTTCACAAGACAGAGCCAAATTTTCTTCAATGGATGTATATTTTTCAACCAGTTCCTCTAAATTTGGACCTTTTGCGTTATTCTTTTCAGTAAGTCCTTGCCCCAGACCCAGTCTGGCTCTTATTCTCTTTGTTTAATGCTTCTGGTACCCAGGGTCCTCCTCACAGTCCAAGTCTTCTCATACAGGCAGACTTTTTTCAACCTCACCCAAGTCCCGGAGTGCAATGTCATTTCTAGTTGCCCTCAGTCCTTGCCCTCAGTCTCCATAATTAATTAAATCTAATTCTTTCCATCCGCTCTCTCTACATTGGTGCAGACCATGACCTGCAGGTTGACTTACCAGCTTGACATTGGATCTGCCTTGTCATCATGCACTTGCATAGTGACTTGGACTCTTCGTTGAAATTGGCTATCATCTCCTGGCCTTCCCTGCTCACCTCACTGGGGGCAGTGGGACGGGGCCTCGACTGGCAAGGGACTGCCCTGCCATCCATGTTATTGCCCTTGGCTTCTCGCTCCTTAAGAACTTGTCAGACTGACTGCTCTATATGGTGCAGATGCCAACACCTAGGTAAGGAAGAGGTGAGGAACACCAGTTCCAATGCCCAGCCTCAACCTGCTGCAGGGCAGGCAAGAGCATCACTGAGAGATTGCAGTAGACATAATTGCTCTGCCTGAACATATCATGCATGGCCGTGTCAGCACTAGAAGCTGTGTGAAACTGAAGCATGCCCTGACAGACCAGGATCTGCAATTTGTGTTGAGTAATACTGAAAGACCTGTGCGTATGCAAATTAGAATCCTTCATGGATTTATATAAACCGAATATTTTAAGAACAAAATAAGTGTATCCTTGACTGAAAGGCTGCTCTTACGGAGAATTTCAATACCCTTTCAAAAGACATAGGAATGTCAGATTAAAGAACTTTTACTTACCCTTATGTTAAGCAATGGGAAAAGGCACTTTTTTGCTATCATTATTCCTAAGAATGGCTGAAAACAAATATAATATTGAAGTAAACAAGCTATAAAAAGCCTCTAGACCAAAAAATTGAAATCTGGGGCAATTATAAGCAACATAGGAAACAGTGAACAATTTTAGAAAAGGTAACAGTACCACTACCAAATACTATATTGAAAACCCTGAACAAATGGGAACATTATCGCAGGACCCAGACTCTGTTCTCCATACATGGAACATTTTATTATGTGCCTATCATAGTCAGTTTACTTGGCGCAAACAAAATGGTACATGGTATTACAAGCTGATACATCTGTGTAACTCAGTTGATTGAATAAAATGCTATGTTGCTATATTGAAGTGTTTTAAGAAACAGGACTTACAAGTCAAGATTTTATTGTACTACAGCTATAGTATTAGTACATACATACTACATAAATAATAGATCCTAATTGAGGTGCTTTTCAGAGCCTTACCTTTCAAAAGTAATAATCCTTTAATGATATTTTCCTCTCAAATTATGCAGTTTTGTTATGCATTATGTGTATTAAAGCATAAAATGAAAGTATTTTTTAAAAAGGAGCTTTGGCCCCTAAGACGTCAGTATTATGGCTTGATGTCCAAGTGTTACGCCAGTGTTATTGGCTCGATGTTCAAATGATGAGCAGTGATGAGTGGCATTCCTCAAGGGTTGGTACTGAAACAGGTGTTGTTTAACACCTTTGTTGGCGACATGGACAGTGGGATTGAATGCACCCTCAGCAAGTTTGTCATTTACATCAAGCTGTGTGGTGCAGTTGACACACTGGAGGGAAAGGATGCCATCCAGAGGGACCTGGACAGGATTGAGAGGTGGGCCCATGCAAAACTCATGAAGTTCAACAAGGCCAAGTGCAACGGTCTGTATGTGGGTCGGGGCAATCCCAAGCAGAAATACAGGCTGGGTGGAGAATGGCTTGAGAGCAGCCCTGAGGAGAAGGACTTGGGGTTGTTGGTGGATGAGAAGTTCAACATGAGCCGGCAATGTGTACTTGCAACCCAGAAAGCCAACCACATCCTGGGCTGCATCAGAAGAAGTGTGGCCAGCAGGTAGAGGGAGGTGATTCTGACCCTCTACTCCACTCTCATGAGACCCCACCTGCAGT
>VWZL01003086.1:83167-109354 GCA_013396915.1 Stercorarius parasiticus
GGCAGGGGGGTTGGAACTAGATGATCTTTAAGGTCCCTTCCAACCCAAACCATTCTATGATTCTATGATTTACCTCTAGGACAGGAATAAATAGGAGTGTAAACTTTGTATTTGTCCTGGTATTTCTGGAACTACACATGTTATGAAGGCTCTCTTGCAATTTGACAAAGGAATAGTTCTCATGTTAAATTTCAGACAGCAGTGTCTTGCACGTTCAATGCATACATATGCATTGTTCCTCAATTTGTCTCTGAAATTACAAACTACAAACCTGAAAAATTAATACATACATAGTTATTGAAGGCTCATATCCAAACTGAAGTAAAATCAGCTCATGTCAATGGAAATTACATGAAAATCAACTTCTACCTTCAGTTGCCAGTGTTTTGTTACATATAGTATACATATGGATGCTACTTTATATTAAGTATATCATACATTTCCACAGACAAAATGGTTGATCCACGTAACGTGTATTTTGTGGAATTTTCTCTTTGCCTAGGACTGAACCTCATTAATTGTACAAGAAAATAATATGAAATATTTCACATCTATAGTAGGCTAAGACCATGCTAAGATGGCTCATGATAACCCTTTAAGCTGATCTTTTGATCACTGACCATGTCCAATCCCCTATTCATTACTCTAATATACAGGTTCAGATCATCTATCTGAATCATATTTTCTAACAGTATATAAACCCACATCTCCCTTGTCTTTCTTAAACTACTATCCCAGCACCAATAAATGAAGACCCCAGTACATAGTACACCTGCCTACTGTGTAACACACGCTTTTTTCACTGTCGGTCCTTTCCATTTCACTCAAATACACAAGTATAGTTGGTTTCAAGTTGCTATCCAATTTCTAATTAAATAAATTTGTTATACAAAAACGGAAGAACAGGGCAGATAATTACTATGTCTGTTTCACAGTCAAACCATGCTGCAAATTAAATGCCTTGAAATCAAAGCTTACTTTTCAAGGACACTGTCAAAATACTTTCATAAAATAGACTTTTCTCTTTTGTTATAGAATAAAAAATTGAATACTGAAAATTGAAATCCATTTCTTCACCAAATTTCTGTCTTTCCTCCATGCATATACACTGCATGTTCCTGTATGGTTCCTCAGGAATAATAGCTTCCTGGCAGGTATTCATTCTTTTTAGAAAACACCAGAAAAGCATTTATTTTGGGAAGAAAAGAATAGGTAGATACTGCGGTTCGATTGTGCTTGTTTTTATAAAAAGAGAAATACCTATGGCAACTCCCCATATATTATGTTTAGAGCTCTTTTCAATTCTGTAATAGCCAATACTCCTCAAGACGGAATCCAACACCAATTCCAGGGACTCCCTGGTGCCTTGAAAGGAACAGGTTGCATTTCCATGAATCCCAGCAGCATAATGCAGGAAAAGGATGCCTCAGGGTGCTCTCTTGTCCAGCACCTCACCATTCAGCATCAGAGTTCTTGCTCTCTTGAAAATTCCTGCAATTATTTTTCCACTAACCTATAAGTATTTTCTCTTTCAGGTTAAGACAAGAAGTTAAAGCTGGTTGTAACAACACTGCATAAATTTACTGTCCAGCAGGTTGTGTAAAAGGCAGCCTACACAAAAGACCAAAGACCTCAAGCCATATTATGCAAGATTTGGGGCTCATTATAGCTTTGAGACTATTAGACTAAGCCTCTTAACTATAGAACACATTGGTGTTATTTCAGTAAAACAATTAAAGATTTGAACTGTATGGGAGTAGCCCATTGAAACCAAACTAACTCACTCACCCATTTCAGGTCAAATATATGAATGAGCTGGGGATAAAATGGTAATCATTTCTGATAAAACTCATTCTTTCAGTATTCTTCATTTGAACAGATTTATCTTACACAGCTAAATAAAAAGCAAAATACCCTAGCTTCTCTGAAGCTCTCCACAGTATACTCCACTATCCTGAGAATAGCATAGTTAACAGTAGAAAGGGCATGAAAAACCAGTAAAGATGTACTACTTCTGCAGCTCTCTCAACTACTATGATCAGACAGGCTGCTCAGCTGACTTCTGTTTTTGAGACGCTTCACCCCTCTACACTGAAAACACATTGAAAACCACATAGGGCTGCACCTTTAATCTAACATCCTTTATTACTGTATTTATTATTTAACTTAAATCTGTCAATAAACTTATGATCTCACACCACATTTGTGATCTGCCCTGCTGAAATCAATGGCTTTAAAGCTGCTCAAAACAGGTTTGATGTAGCAGAAAAATATCAGGCCTTCAATCTACAGACATGACCTTTTAGATCATTAACTCCGTTATCTCTGCAGCCAATATGAAAAGCTGTATTTTTCTGGCTTCTCTTCATGGCATGCAGATGAATCTGTTGATCAAGAATGCTAATGAGTTAATATAGGAATACTTCTTTGAGATACAGATTTGTGAAAATCTACTCCTCCAGGATGGGGTTGGTTTGGGGAGGTAGCTGGGGCGTGCTTTTCTGTTTTTTTAATGGGGCAAGTGAAACGCTTTCAAATTTTCCAGGGAAATTATCATCACTCTAAAGGGCAGGCAAGCATATGTTTTGCCTGGACTGCTAAATCTTCATGACAGTTTTGCAAGGCTGCCTAAAGATTTTTTTCCCTCTCACACACACACAATTACAGCATCACTTGTAACTGGGAACAAAGACTACAGGGAAGAGTTTAATGGACTGTGATTACTGTTCTGGAACAGATTGAACCTCTTTATAGCCTATGAGAAGACGATGTGAACTGAATTCAAACTAAGAACTGATAATGGATTTTACCAAAAGCTACAAAATTAAAAAAGACACTCTCATAATTCATAGCCGTGGAAGGTATCTCAAAGCAAAAAGGGATTTAAAATAAATAAGAGATGTATTACATGTAAAACAATAGACTCACACATTTTATCTTTATATAGTCCTCTACTTGCAAGAAAGGAAAAACAATAATATTATTTACTTTCATTTTAAATATTTTCTTTAATAGTGTTGTGTTCTGCCTTTTTTGCACCAATACTGTAACTGTCCCTTCTTGTTGTTGACGCAGTTCTGTTGATGTTTCTATCTAACACAAGTCCCTGCTGCTACCAAAGCAAATTAAATCAACTGTTCTTCAACCAGCACTTCAAAAATAAAGCATATTTCATCTCAACCATTCCGGTTTGCTCTACTTCTTACTCCCAATCAACCATTGAGACATTTTCTTCTTTTCCCATCAGCAAGATGAGGGAAGAGGTGATTTTTCAGCTATTCATAATGATCGGTCTTGACTTGCTCAGAGCATGGGGGAGGGAAGTGCCTCATCCCTGCATAAATACCTCCCTTTGTGACTGCAGACGTCATTTCTGATGTGCTGTCCTTGGTGGCTGTTTTCTTTAATCTGATATCTCTCCAAGTAGTGGAGGAGTCGGCTGCCTATTTCTGAGTAAACAGCTTTGGAATTTTACTCAGTAGACGAGAAAATCAATTTAAAATATATTTACTGTAGTACTATCTGCTTCAAATTCTACCTTTCATAACAAGGAGGGTAACCCTGTTTGTAAATCAGAATATGCCCTCTTAAATTTCTTACCAAATGAAACTAAAAGATTAAAACAATGCATAAAAGCTGCTGTGCTGTTATCAATAGGAGTGATGAGTTAATCCATAAACATCACCAACACTACTAACAGCCCACTTTCTGATTTCTGAGACACGCTTTAAATACCATTTCACTAATGTCTGTCATGAGAACTGATCCAATACCACATTGTGCCCCAAATCTACCCCCAAATAGATGAATCTTCATGGTCCTTTTTCACTGTAATAAAGAGGATTAGTTCTGCATATGAACAATCATTTCCATATCTCAAATTACATTCTACAAATATTTTTAAATGGGAATATTGGTGAGTTTGTAATAAGCAAGTTCAAGCTGAAGTTTTTCTAATAGGTATTTTTCCTCTAACTGAATCCTCCTACCAGACGCCCACATTCTCCTAGTCTTTTTGTACTGCTGTGTAACAGACATCTCCACTAGAAAAGACTCAAACAATTACCTAATGGTGCAGAACTAGCATGACAGCCCTTGCTCCTGTGCACCCCATTTCAATGAGGACGTGTTTTGTATGACTCAGAATGAATCAGAGTGAGGAGAGAGAACTGCATTCCCAGAAATAATAAACAGCAGCCTACAATCTGGAAGAAAGATCCTATGCTGTCTAATCTTCACTGCCCCACAGCTAATTGCATGGCAAGTTATATTGCACACCTTAATAGGATACGTATGCAGATGTATGATCATGCTTCTAATAAGCTCCACAAATATTAATCAATGCCCTTAGTTGAAAACATCAAGCCCTAATCAATCATAACTGGGTATTAATATAAAGCTACGTGTGTTTGCAAAAGATACTAAGACATTAAGAACTCCATTCCCATACTCATCCTTCTGTCCCCACAAGCCAGGCTGGTGCCTGCCTGTGGGAGAGGGGCACATCACTCAGGAGGCACAAACCACTTCTTCCAAGTATCCAGCACAAAGGCCATCTACAATAGGTTGTGGACTTGAGGTCCTTTCACACGGTCAGTCTCAAAGCTAGCAGAATGCTTACTGCTTTAGAGGGTCAGCTGAGCTGTCCTCCCAAGTCCCCCAAAGGAACTGTGAGATTGCTACTTATTTAAGACAGGATGGGTTCCAGGTCTTCACAGCAAAGCTACACACATTTTATGAGGCTCTTAATAGCTTCTGCCCCTACCCACATGTGTGCAGTCGGGGCACAGCCCTCGGGGGACAGTGCTAGCAGACCCCTACCACTGTAGTGACCTCACATGAATCTTTCCCATGGAAGTACACAACTTACAGACAGTGTTACACCAGAACTTGGACTCTAACCTGTCATCGCAGCTGTGTAAGGTTCAACACACTCCCAAAACTGGGTCAGATTCGCTTCCTAGAGTGGTAATGTCAAAATCCATGTCAGGTATACACGCTGAAGGTAAGTCTTACACCAGCCAAAGCTTCTACTGAGTTCTGATGATGAATGCTGCTCTTATCACATATTGCTCATCACCCTGCTCCCATCCCTTAAGCATAGATCTCTGGCAGCTGCTTTTAATCACAGAAAATCCTACTCTATTTCTTCATGAAAACAAAAAGGAACAATCCCTTTATTAAAATGCTATCAACATATGGTACTTTCAATAGAAAAGAAAATGAGAAGTTATCTTAGATGATACAAAACAACAATAAAATTACCGCATTCTCATATCATGTTCCTTTTTTTTCCTCCCTAATCCTCCATTATTTACTTTCTGGTTTGGTTTGTCTAGCTTTTTCTTGCATATATTGATGCTTCTAAGATCAATGGCTATTTAATCTGCATCCTTCTTACATTTATGTAGACATCTCCTTTTATTCAATTTTTTGTATAATGACAATTTTCATATATTTTTAGAAGAAAAAATTTTTTGTAGATCAAATTTTAACAATCCACCATGAAGGGCAATTAACCTCTGTAAAGTCACCAAGTCCAGTTCCTTCACTTTTAGGAAGAAGTCCAATATTTAAAATCACTGCACACAACCAAAAATCCTTGAGATGTCCTGTACTGCACCATCGTTTAACAAACTGCATTTGTTTAAAAGATCTGAAAGTACCGCAGTACTCCTTAACTTTTCAAAAAAAGGATTACATTCCCTGAGGCAATGTCTCAGGGGTATCACAGCTGCATAGTTTTCCTAAACAACATTATTTATTTGTGTTTTCAGTTCATTACCTTTGGCCGTGAACAAAATGTCAGCACCTTATTCCCTAGGGCTGGAATCTCAGGAAAGGCTTCCCTGAAAGATTTCAGCTTTCCATGGGACAAAAAGAAGGCATGAACACATTTCTTTGCCAGCTTTACCCCAACACTTATTTAATTTCAACAATTTACATGTCAGCATTTTCTCATTTCCAAAGGTGGAAAAAAGCTGAATACACAGGATAATTTATCTCAGCAGTCAGCAGCTATGCCTACTTTTGTTTTATAGTCTCTTCAGCAGCTTTCTGTTCCATCAAGGATGACTGACTTCTGGTTTTAGTTTCCTATTTAGCTACTATGCTGCACTTCCCAAGAGAAGAGAAAAGAGCTCTGGAATCTTCCCAGAGAGTGATAATGGCTCAGAGGCCCCATATGTTATGTCACGAACCTCCAAGTCATTTTCTCCCTATGGAAAATGGTAGAAAGAATGAGGATATTGGAAGGAATTGCAGCCAGTGTACAGGTATCCTAACTTCAATTGTTCTTTTTTCTGCCTTTCACCTTTCTGTCAGGTAATCTCTGGAACACCCAAGTGCCAGCTTTATTGTGCTGACTTCCAGCAGGGCAGAGAGTGGCTTGGGGAGCACAGACATGATTTTGCCTTTTCTTCTGCAGACCTTGACTGATGCAGCCCACGCAGCATTAGCCTGCTTTCAGTGAGGCTCTCAGAAGCTTGCTTAGGGAGAGAAACATTAAAGGTAGTAAGGAAATGCAGACCTGGACTGGCAATGTGTTAATCCACTGGTGTGTCTGGACACACAGATCCCACTGGGCTTTCACAACTGAACTAGTACTTGTAGGCAAGTTCCTGCATACCCTGTGAGCGCGGTCTTGAGGACAATGCTGAAATTGCGCTGAGAAGAGAGTCTAGACATACACTCTAAAAAAAAAATCTTTATTTGTATGCTTTTCAATTAAAAAGAGTCAATTAATTTAAATCTAACTCATCCAAATTACATGATATTAAGGTGACCAAGGGTACAAATTAACTCTTTGGCTTTTATGATCCATATACCCAATCAAACTAATACTTCTGTGAGTCCAGGCCCTGAATGTCACAATAACTCAAACCAAGAGAACAAGGTCTGTAGTTACTCTGTGCAAAACAGAAGACAGGTTTCACGACCAAAGGGGACTACTATCATCAGACCTTCCGCTTAAGGCAGTTCACCGAGCCACCCCAGTGGCTTTTGAGTTGAGCCCAGAACTTGTGTCTGAATCTTTTAGAAAGATATCCAAGTAATCAGGAAAAATGGAAATGCTGTCTACTATGCTAAGCAGTTAAGCCATAAAAAAGAGCTGGAGTGATGTAAAACTTAGAAACTACTTTCTGAGTTGAGATTTCTGATGGAATACTGAAGAGCACTCCCTGGCTGTAGGGTACAAATATTTCAGCTTTCTGCAAAAATGGTGTCATCCACATTCATGCTGGATAATTTGTCATCTTAATTCTATCTGTCATTATATCAGACTATGTTTACCTGTTCATATTAAGGATTTTGTTTATTTAACAGATTAAGTACAGTTTATATTGAGAAAAGCACTATGCCATTAGCTACACATAACAATGGGGAAAACATTTATTTGTACTTTAGGAAATAAACTAAGATTAAGACTGTTGAAATTTGAAGAATTACAATAGGAAAAACATTAACTATATATTCAAGATACTGTCACTCAGTAGATTCAATTCACAGGCAAAACTGCTATGAAGTTAATTATTAATGAATGGGTTTGAAAATGCACATGCTTGAAATTATGAAAAAATACAATTCAGTGAGCCACAAAAGTTATTTAAAAAAATATAAAATTGAGAAAAAACGGTTTATACAAGCCAAGCATACATCGTCTTTTATAATTAAAAGCCCTGAGGAAAAAAAATCTTATTTCACTGTTTGAAACAAATCTTCACACTCCCTAAAACCCCCCTTTATGCAAAAGGTTCAGTGTAAGCCTATGAGCCCAGTGCTCCACTTAAGATTAAATTAAGTGATACTGAAAGTAGTATCCACACTTAATAGCGGTAAAGTTATGAATTTCAACCACTAAGAGGATGACTTGTTTAATTCTGCATGCCAGAAGTAACATTAAAGACAACGTACCATGATGTTCATTGACTTACTGAAGAAAAGAACAATCCAGTGTCTATTCAGTGGACCTTCTTAGATCAGAAGTTCTTCGGAAAATGAAATGCTGTTTCCTTAAAGAAAAAGCTTCACAATATGGGCCTGTAGGAGTTGCTACAGTTATTGTGAGAAAGCGGATATATCTAAATGTATCTAAAAAAATCCATATACAAATACCAGGTGACTGTAAGAAGAAAGTCATTCTCCTAAAAATGAAATGCTCCTGTTTTTCACAAAGATGTAGTAACGGACTATCCTAAATACACTATCAACCAACGATAAAACATTCTTCCAAGGTGATGAATAATTGCTAATCCCAGAACACAACTGACTTCCTTACTCTACTGTAATGGTAATTATTAAACAAAGGTGCTGTAACAGGAAACTATGTAATTGTTCTATTTCCTAATTTCACTATATGCTAAAACATGGCTAAAACATCCAGGGTTACACTTCCAGAAGGCTACATCCAGACTTATGTTCAAGATAATACTGCATTGTCCTTTGGTAACAGCCAGAAGAGTTGATGGAGACCGAAAGCACCACAGTGCTTGGCATATTTGTATCTGCTCTTAAATCTTCTCTCAAATTCACTGAGTGAAAAATGATTCAGACTTTTAAAGAGTCAGATTAGAAAGACTTTCATCAAGTTAAGGAACAGGCTAGTATCCTATTGAGCTTGATGGTATCATGGCCTTGAAAAACTTCTAACTCGATTTCCACCTTCAACTTACAGACCTCCAGAATTTAAGATTATATTTTAGTTGACTCCAATTTCTTGTCTTTTATATATTATACCAACTTCAAGAAAAAAATGCTTCTTGCAGCCTCCAAGGAGGTAGGACACACAGGATTGGGCATGAATGTGATGATAATACTCAATAAACATTCAAATGCAGTGGTAAGAGAGTTCATTTTGGAGTGAATCCAGTACTGGTGCATATAACAAATGTCACAAAAGCACTGGCAGCAAAAAGCTAATTGCAAACAGACACACTACAGAACCATGTTCAAGGGAGGAGCTGGAGAGGTTAATGGCAGAGAAGTAAAGAAATAAGCAGAAAGGACTCATCACATCTTTATCTGTCTTCCTCCTCCTATTTTTTATCACATGTGCACTACTTGTGCCAATGATTAGAAGTTTGCATCTACTCATGACATTGCAGGACATACTGTATTTTAAAATTTATCTTTTTGTAGAGCTTATATCACTACCTTTCAAACTGGATGGATTTTACAGCACATTTTTCCCTCCTTCTTACCTTTCAAATTGCAAATGTTCCTGCTAGAAAATGGGCATGTTTTCTATCTAAAACATCTCTTCAGCAAAACATATCTTCACATAAGAAAACTGCATTTCTTTTGGAAGCCCAAATAGCTGAAATTGTTTTTTCATTTACTGTTATAAGAAAACTATAAAATGCTTTGTTGAGTAAAAATGCTCTGTTGAAAAAAAAAATAAATATGTGAAAACCATAGCACCCTTTTCCATAATTCTTTTGTTGAAGAATTGGGCTGAAACATTTAAAAAGTACCCAGCAATGACATCAATTTAGAAGAAAAAAGAATCCCAGGTCTCAGTCTTGTCACAGCCAGTTGCTGTACATTGTCACAGACAGCTGTATGTTGCTGGGTTTTCTCACAGCCAGTTGCTCCACTACAGGTATTTATATGAGCAGACATCTGGCTCATCATCAGAGAAGCTAACAGGCACTAAGAAAATGATTAGGCTGAACATCACCAGGCTAGCTAACCTTACTCCTGATGAAAAGCACTGGGATCTCTAAGAATCTTACTGGCCAGGCTCTGGAAGTTACAGTTCCTTCACACAAGACTTTAAGACTAGCTATTTCTTAAGTGTGTATGCTACGTGAGTGAAGGAAAGGAATGGCTTGTGACTAGTAAACATTTCCAAGTATGCAATAATACTAGCTGACAAGCAAGTTCACATGTACTGTTCAGCTCCACGTGCAGCAGACACTTGCAGCTTCTACTGCTTTTGAAATAACCTGAGTACTAAGCACATTTGAAGAAAAACAATGTGAAGTTCTATCCCCAGTGGACGACCTTTCTATGAAATTCTTTCTTGTTTATCTTGCAGTCAGCACATCCAAATGGGCACATGCAAAATTTACAGCTGATTTGAAAACTGTAAGATTGCAATTCTCTACATTTCAATTTCTTAGTTTCTTAAAGCCCAGTAACAGTACTGATGAGTGATATTTAGCTACTTCATCATTAAGTAATATTTGAATACCAAACCACAATAAAGACCCAGCAGTTGTAGGAATACAAGGCTAACTCAAAACTTCCTCTTGACCAGGTCAGTATTTGTTCCACTGAAACATTTCTTGTGGACATCACTTCCTTTCTTCATTCACTTTTCTTCTTTTTCAAAATGTGGGACAACATGTTTGCTGGAAAAGTTATTTTTGAAATTTCACATACTTCCCCAAGAAAAGCTGCCTTTCTCCAAAAATATCCCCAAAGTACCTAGAAATTCTAACCACAAAAATGGTCCCAAAAGCCTAAATCGGTTGGTATGCAAGATTTTGTGAAATAAATTGGTAAACAAACAAATAATTACACAGGCTATCAAACAAAATAAAAGTCAAAAACTCTAATCGTTATCCCTCTCAGTACCACATTTTCAGGTGCTTACATATTAACTTATTTTGGGAAAGGAGACAACACAAAGCAAACTACACAAGCGCTCAGAGAATCTGTATTATGAATATTATGAAATCCAAAGGAGACCTCACAATGCTATCAATTTATGCAGACAGGGGAGGAGCATGACACAATGTGAAAGTGCTAAATCTACAACACGTCATAACTGAAATACTAATGACAAAATTTGATAAGATCTTGATAACAAACGTTGTGCAATGGGAAGACAGGTAAGATCAGATAAGAGGATAAAAGTAACTTTCACTTCATATGAACGCTAAAATTCATGTAACTTCAAGGAAAAAAAAGAAAGAAAAAAAAAATAATTGTAATAAGCCTGACGAGTGTAGCCATCACATTAGTACTGTTTACTGGGAGATGCTGTATCAGAATATTCTGGTGATGGTTTGGCACTACAGAAGTCAATCCTAAATTTGAAATTAACTGCATAAGTGCTGCTCTGCTAAGGTAAGCTACCACCAGACATTAGTAAAAAAGGAATAATGTAGATTTTGGAAGATGTACTATAGCAATAAATCAGTTAGTCAAACAAATTATGACCCTGGATCCACTCTAAGGTTTTAGAAATGCAGGCTTCTGTGTGTAGTCAAAAAAGAACAGAACAGTTAATGCCTCTCAAAGTCACTAATTAATAATCCATATACCTTGTAGCTTTCCCAGCCATGAGCATTTGCTTGTTTTCCCTAAGCTGTCCTTTCAAATTTACCATTTTTCGTTGTGTTTAGCTGCTGGTCTCATTGAATAGTGTTCATGACCTGAATGTAGAAAGGGCAAATAAAAATACAAACAGGTGAAAAAGTGTGTTGGATTTGATTACTCATTATGAAAAAGGATTATCTAACAGATAGGGATACTTTGCTGTACAAATTAGTATATTTTCGAGCAAGATTTCAAAGCGCTTCACAAACATGTTAGAATAT
Source organism: Stercorarius parasiticus (assembly GCA_013396915.1). Classification (NCBI taxonomy): domain Eukaryota; kingdom Metazoa; phylum Chordata; class Aves; order Charadriiformes; family Stercorariidae; genus Stercorarius; species Stercorarius parasiticus. The sequence goes on from VWZL01003086.1 coordinate 94,717, forward strand.
CAAGCAACAACACAGAACTCCTTAATGACAATTATTTTGTCTGTCAGAAACATTAGATCCTTCTCTGTATCAAATATTAGCATGGATAGGCAGGAGTATCTCAGGAAATCCTGATTTTCTGTACGCAAAAATAGAGAATAACGCCTGCCTAATATTAGAAAGAGATGTAGGCATTATGACATAGAGAAAATTGGAGAGTCTATATCACCGAGGGGCTAGCCAAAACCCCCATCTCTGATTACATATATAACAACATAGAAACACTTTTATATGTAAAATTGTCCCTGAGGTACATGGAATAAAATGAGCTACAGAGCTGAAAATCTGATGTCCCTTCTGCATTCAGTATGCAGAAATCCAAACAGGACTCTTGACAGTGTCTAGACATGATATATTCTTGCCATATAATATCAGTGATTATAATACTTAAGTGCTCTGCACTGATGCAATGCTACATCTGACTGATCAGAAAAAAAAAAAAGAAAAAACCACTTTTTGCATAACAATGTGAATTTTCTTAAGGGTTGCCAAGGCCACCAGCTAGTTAGAGTCTTTATGCAGTCTACTTAATATCACATTTGAATTGCTCCCTTCAGAAGTAAAGGAAAATGTTCTTTTCAAGACATACCAGTATCTTTGTAAGAACTAAAGCTGAAATGATAAAACTGCAGCATGAGGCAACATGAAGAAGAAAATTAAGATGTAATCTTGCAAACAACGTCTTAATGACTAAAAATCAACTATTTAAGAATTGCACAACTGTGCTTCACAACCATGGCTAAGACAATGGCTTATTTCCTTAAAGTATTTTAAAAGTCTCAACACAGATCACAGTCTTGGCTTACTGTACACGTAGCTTCAGGGTTTTTTAACAAAGCTTCTTAATATCAAAATCTATTCACACACAGTATCTCGAATGGGGAAGTTTAAAGCTTTAAGTCAATTAAAATTGTCATAACATTTTAAAAACTAAAGCCTATGAACTTGATACAAGCTCTAGAAATGGTTAGAAATACTGAAACATATCTTAACTATGTCATCTAACTAAAGGAAGATTGATTTCAACTATTACTCAGTTATCTCTTTTATTTCCAAGGTTTTAATCAAGACTTTGTCTTTGAAGGATCTGTTCATCATAAAACTCCAGAATGCAGCACTTCACAGACTGTCTCACAGGAAATGTTCTTGGTGCGTTATTAATTACCATCAGTGATGCTTATTCTACTTCCCTTTTTACTCAAGTCATAATGAATGGACTACGACCTTTCTTTTCTGAAATATGTTTCTTAATCAAGCTCCTACTTTTAGAAGCATTCTCCTCTATCCCTCAAGAACTACTGTATAAAACTGATACAAAACTAAGATCCTTATTTGATATTTTCATTGTATCTATAGGCAAAATTTTTAGCTTCAATGGTATGCATTTCAGAGACTAGCATAAATCAAAAACTTATTTATCATCTAGATATTAACTTTGCTATTACTTTACAGCAGAACCCTGCCCTTCCTCTTCTGTGGTGCTGTACTCCACAGCTGTCCTTACAGCACAGCAGCAGTAACGGTATAATGGCCACAGAGTTCTGCTAAACATGAAACGTTATTGCATTTTATGCTCAGTTTACACCAAAATGAGAATTGAAGCAATTTATTAACAATACATAACTAACCATCAATCAGTGAGCTGTATATTTAAGATTCAGCAATACAAGTAAACCACAATATCAGATGCATACAAAATGCTAATAACACACAATCTTAGATGCATATGAAATATTTATTATACATACATACAAAACCAACCTCCTACAACAACCTCCCCAAAATGCTCTAATCACACGCATATGAACAGAGTGACATGCACGCATCTCTATCTCACAGGAGCTGTGAGTTTTTATAAGCACACACCTCTCATTTGGGAGAGCTGGTTCCCCTCCTTACACGTCTCCTGCTAGAGGTGTGGGTGCTCTGGCTTTCTGTGTATCTGTCCTTAAAACCCATTGAATCACACAGCAGTGCAAAAGAACCCCACTCTTCATATATGCACACCCCAAGTGTGCGTATGTACTGTTGCAGCCTGTATTGACAGTTCACTAGCTGGATGTAGACACCGTGCTGCGTCCAACCGGGAGGATGCTTCTTGTTTAGGTTTTGATGCCAGCAGAGCAACTTCTCACTGTGTGAAACCACATTCTGAGCACCACTGTTTCCAGTCCAAGATCTCTCATTAGAAATTTCCATGCTGCTTTTCTATTTCTTTTCAGGCCATCTCCTTCTTTCAAGAGTCAATACACACAACTATGATTCTGTTAAGTTAAAGAAGTTATAGCAATCGATCTCCCAACGTAACATTCTCATGAAAACAAGATCATCAATATTGTGTCTCTGAACTCGAGTCTGAAATAAAGAAACTTCTTTTCTCCCCACTCATCTTCCTCTTCCTGAACAACAGCACAGTAAGGGTGCCCTTACACTGACAAAGAATGGAATACTTCTCACTTAGCTTTAGATGTCTGCATCTGAACTAGTCACCTGAGTCCCGTAAGGGGTTTTAGATTTCTTATTTAGGATGAAATAAATTACATGTTAAATGTGCTTTCTTCTCTCCACTGATGGGAAAGGGATTTTTGACTTCTAGCTCAGATGTAAGTCCAACTTGTATAAAGCGATGCAAGCAGAATCTCATCCCAAATGTTTACAATGTCTTCTAAATTGGCATGGAGCATCNGTTGTTTGATTGCTTTTGCATTGGCCTCTGTGTTTGTCTTAACTAACAGTTATAAATTGTAAGGTTTACTACTCCTCTGCTGCATCTCCTTCTCTACTTTTTCCTCCTGCCCCTAGATACCATCCATCAAAGTCAACTTACATCCCAAGAAGAGACTGGCACTAACACGTACCAATTCTGGTCAGATACATTACTGGAACTAATTTCTCTATTTCAACACAGTTAGACCGACGCAACCCAAGAGGTCATCCATTTGAGGCATTCTTTAAAGGTCTGTTTCCTTCTACAATCATTCAGTCACTGATGACTATCCATGCCTTGACAAAGGCTATTCATATTTGATGCTATTTTTTGCAGATTGTCTGCTGAAAAGCTCTTTTTCAACATAATTTTGAGTACTGATTAATTACGTAATGGAAAAAAAAGCTGGGAGAACTTTCATGCCTGCCTACAGATGGGTGGTATGTTACCACATACTGCAAAAAGAAATTCCCACATGGCAGTATCATAATAGGCTTTAATGAGTATGAGCTTGATGGTAGAGAAATTTAATGTATTTGAAGGTGTTCTAAATTATTGTCATCATATTAATAGATATATGTAATCGAATATAACCCCTTCACCATCAATTGAATGTTAATTTCTGTATGTTACTTCCCACTTTCTGCATCATACCAGATACAAGACTGTAGGGCAGGTAATGCTAACTACTTTTATGCTCACACATTTAAAAATTCCGTTAAAATGAAAATTACATTGAAGAGATGCCTTTTCCCTCTCAAGTCTCCCATACACTGCCACAACACTATCAAAGCAAAGTTGTTTGTTTCCTTTTGTTTTTTTCTTCCAGGTCAAATTTCTTATTACTCTGCTGTTCTTCCCTGCAAATAGAAGAGCCACATATGTATACACATAACATGCTGGAAAGTGTATAATCTGCAATCTGAAGAAGGGAAGCAGGAAATTGTGAGTGATTGCAGCACTTAACACAGATTTGGTACTACTGAGTAGATATACTCTCCAATAAATGAAAAAGAAACACACTGATAAAAATGGAAAATAGGCAGTGAATGTTCTTGGGTTTGGCACAATTACGCTTCCTGCTCATCTGAAGCAAGTGGGAAATAGCAAATTAAACAAAACCTAGCAAACTAAACCAAAAAGACAAGCAAAATACTTATTTCTGAGGAAGAAAACAAGAAAACAGCAGAGTTAAAGGTAACGTCCCTTCACCACTTATTCTCCTGTTTATCATCTTCATTGTTTTTGCTACAGGACTGACATATTTTAAAACTTTAAACTTTTTCTTAAACACACTCCTGAAATTACAATAAGGACAACTGTAATTCACACACAGAATAAAAGGCATTCACTCTACCTTAAATGGAATCTGATAAATTCTGTATATTTAGCTGAAAAATATCTCAGTATCAATTACTTTTGTTTTAAATCTATTTTAACACAATCAGTTAAATCTGTTATTATTTAAAATCAGCAGTTTCTAACATAACTGTGATTCTAGGTCAGAGCAAAGGCTAGTGATTCATCAAGATTAGTATCCCATCTCCAGAAGAGCACCCAAAGTAAAAAGAGAACAACATGGCATGTAGTGGGACTTCTCCCAGATGATCTCCTAACCTCCAAAAATACGTAACATTAGAAGTTACTCAGTCAGTGATAATGTCTGGGTGTTCAATAGGTATTGGTGGATTTACTTACATGCATTTGTCCACTCTTCTTCTGAATGCGTGTGAACTGTAGAGTGAATTTTTGGAGCTTCTTGCAAAAGATATTGCAGATGTTAAAACAAGATGAAGAAACAAGTCTTCTTGTTTGCTTTTAATAAGGCTTCTGTTAAATTCAGTTGATGCTTCCCAGCCTTTTTATTGGAAGAGAGAGTAAACAAGAAATCCCTAATGCATCACCTTCATACCACTTGGGGTTTTTTAGCCCACTATTAACAATACCGTAGAATAGTGTTTTCTCTAGACTGAACAACTCTGCTTTGCCTAATTTTCTTTCTATTGTAGCCACTTCATACTTCAGACCATCCTTTCTAACTTTCTTTGTAAAGAAAGTAGCTTTTTTAAGAGGAAGGAATAACCATAGTTAAGAACCAAACTCACATTCTTATAAAATCTGTTGTAAACTGAAGACCTTGTTCCTGAGTCTCAAAATCCAACATGCTATGTGTAAAGGCAGCTCAAAATCTAATATGTTATGTGTAAAGTTGGGGGTGTTTTTACGCACATCACAATACATTTATCTACATTTGCCACCTCAACGTCCAATCACTGTCTCAAAGTCTTCTTGTAAAGATAATCAGAGCTGGTCTGTGACTGCTAGGCAGCATTTACTTTACCCTGCACTGCTAGTACCCTTGAAATAAAACTTTGTTAAGTGGTAGCTTATGGACTCCAAAAATTAATAATTAAAACCCAGTTATTCCTGCAGGATTTCCAGAACAGTAGCCTTTGACTTTGCTGATTAATCAATTAATTATAAAGTAGTCCTATACAAGCTCACATTCCACCCTGTCACTGATTCTGTTTGGCTTCACCCCAATGTCAAAGCTTTTGACATTCTGCCTAAAATAATGTCACTTATCTACACACGTGCCTTTATCTTCCTACCTCTCCTCCTTCATCTTTCATTGAAGGCTGCAAAAAGTTTCCTAAGCACTTTTTTCCCTTAATTTCAGTTCATATTCATGGATTAGATCTTATCTATATAATTTCTTTCATATACCATTTATCTTCCCATTCTTTTTTGTAATACTGCCTTCTGTAAATGTCTTATTTGTGAGTTAGCTTGTTATTTGCATTTTAAATACTTCACAAACTTTTGATTAACCGCAGCTACATTTTGCTTCTTGCATTTGTTCTAAAACCCCCACAGAATAAGCCATTTAAACCTTTAACAAAGGCTCTTCCCTTCCATTGCTTTTACTATGTTTTATTATGTTAACACGGTGCTCCGGAAGAGAATCAGACAGGTCCTGCCAGATTCATCCCTCCCCTGATGGAAGTTATGTCTACATACTCCAAAAATGCTTTAGAATTACTGAGATTAAATATTTAAGCCAGGCTTGCAGAATTTGGGTGCCAAGCTGACAAATTCTGGGTTATAATAATCAAATCCTCTGAGAGTCTGTAGTTCCATTTGAAGTACAATTAAATTCAAAAGATAGGAATCATCTGAGCAAACGCAAATGTCTAAAACATTGATATCTGAACTAGTTGTCTAGACTCTATAGTCACAACACAGAGATAAGCACTTTTGTGGTATGATTCATCTGACCTTTTGGAAATGTATGAGATCAACTGAACCCTGCAGGCACTTGTTTCTCTGCTAAGACCATAAAAGACTAAAAGACTTTTCAGATGAGGCTATCTCAGATGTCCCTTAAGCAACTATAAGGGGAAACCAGAATGAATAGCCCAGCAGAATATGTCTGCAATAATAAGGCCTTAAGTTAGCAGGATGAATAACACACAAAACATTTCAGCCTGAATGTCACAGACATATACAGATAGATAGCCTTTCTGAACACTTGCTTGAAATAGCAATCTAAGTTTTTATTGCAGTCTGAATCGGGCATGATGGTCTTTCAAAGACTGGGAATCTTTCTTTATTAGCAGAGAGAACTTATTTATTAACTAGGCACCAGAAAATTTGAAAGAAAAAACTGTCATAATGTATAGTATTTTGCATCCTAAAATGAATGCCAGCAACTCTCTCTAAAACTTAAAATGGTACCTTTGGTGTACACTCTTACACCGTCTGGACCATCTAATTACTTTCTTCCTGTCAGTTAATGGCATTCCACCAGGCTTTGTCAACATGAATAGAATAGAAGAGAATAGAATAGAATAGAATAGAACAGAATTATACATAATGTAATAATGTTAATATTATATTATATAACAATAAAAAAACCCAGAAACAATCTGATTTCCAAAAAAAAAGGAAGGGGCAGCAGAACCAGTATATTGCTACTACGTTCTTGATTCTAGGAGGAATCAAGAACGGTTGTTTATATTGAGTCTTATTTTGTGACTGTCAAAAGGTCAAAAGTTTCCACTAAGCCCCAAATTCTAAAAAATTCTATAGCTCTAGAAGGTATACAAAACACTTGGCCATATTCTATGTTGTCACCTAAGGGAGAGGGACCAAACTGACTAAAGTGACCTTTGTTGCTTTTTCATCCTGGCAAGCACAGCGGGACAACAGATAGTGGCTTCTGGACAGCTTTGTGTTTCTACACATCTTAAGCAATGCAAGCTCAAGCTTCATCCTCGTATATTCTCATCCTAGTACACTCTGAATCCTGTGACATGACTAGAGAGCTATCCTCCAGCTGAATGTCACAACACTTCTTGCGGAACATCTCATGCTGATTGGGGAGTTTTCAGAGCTCTTTAAAATGGCAAAACTCCTTTACAGATTAATAAAAGAGCTAGGAAGCCAGGGGGATAAGCAGTGGACAGAATATGAAGACGTGAGGATTCAGCATCTCAAGCTGATTTTTCCTTTCTGTGCTGACTGAATTCTACAGACTGCTGCATGTTGTGTTTGTTTCTTTAAATCCAGCATGATATGTTGCCACCTGGTGTAGAGGTGATGCAAAAAGCCTTGCTGACCCCTGTTTGAGCAAAGCCTGCGTCACTGCAGAGGCACATCTCCGCGTGGACCATCCCGGCAATGTCGTCAGCTCGCTTGCCTGCTGACTCACGTCTTGGGAAGAAATCAGCTCTGAGGAAAGAAACTGCCCTTCAGCCTGCGATGATGCGGAGCGGGCGAGCACAGGGACTGCAGAACTTGCCTGAGAAAAGGGACCGAGAGAGTGATGGCTACAGGCAAAGGAGCTGGCAGCATTCAAACCAGAATGCAAATATACGTGTTTACAACTGTCAACAGCTGACGTGTTGATCCTGCCGCAAGATGCTGCAGAGATGCTGAAACATTATGACTTACACAATTACTCATTTAAATGGGCTGCTCTTGGAGGCAGGATGAAAGTCTGCTTCACATTAATCATTTCAAGCATTTTTTGCACATCATTTGCCAAATGTATCTGTGCTTTATAATGGAAACCTCATTCAAATAACCTCCCTAGTATTCCTTTGTGCAAAGAACCTCTTAAAAGTGGTAAAGCAAGTACAGTGTATAGATTTTTTAAAGACAGCAATAAGCATTACAGTTATTATTTATAAAGATTGTGTTTTGCTTAGGAACAGATCATTAATATAATTAAGCTTGGAAAACCTTTTACTTACTTTCAGATAAAACAGTTAAATTGCTGCCAACTTCTTTCTATAGACTCCTATAGAAGTATGGTTTTCCCTTTCTTTAAAACCCCATATGCTGCTGTGAAGAACAATTACAAAACCAAAACCAGTATTCTTTCTCCAGATATGATTTTCAATAGTGGATTTATGGGCAGCCTTAATGCTAGTCTTGAAAGAAGCTGACGCTGTGCATTTTATGGTCATTCCACACTCCACAGCGCAGTGGTGTTCTACTGCCCCTGCAGCAGAATATGTCATCACAAATATGTTGTACGTGTGCACCCTGCCATGGAAAGATCTCTAGGGAAGTTGATCTTTTGATTTCCTATCAAAAGAGATTTAACTGATCACCTGTTCCCTATAGTTTAAAAGGAGAAAAGTAGTGTTACCACAGAAATATACCAGGTGCTTTTTGGCAAAATGGTTGACAGGTCTTTTTTGGACCAGTTCAAGAGTGTTGCTTCTAGCAGGAACATACCCATGACCCCATGACTTACAATGCTGTTTTGGCTTATGCAGAGTATCCATGGCATTGTAAAATTTTATCAAGCTGCTTATAAGGTTTTTTTCAATTCAGAAGTTTGCTAGAAAAATTATTCTTTTAATTATTAAAAATATAAACAATGCATTGCTATTAAGTACTTTCCATAGGTGATTATTTGACTGAAACAGTAGTTCACTTCTAGTGACTGTAGGGATACCATTATTTGCCACAGAGCAAGAACTGATCAGTGAAGTCATATTTAGCCATGTAACAGAATTTAGAATACAGAGTGCAAGCAAGAATATTCAGGCTTCTTCCATTCCAATTCTTTTCAACATTCAGAACAGAACAATCATCAAAACACCTTCCTTTTAATCTGCTGGTCTCCTATTTCTCCAACTAAAGGCTAAAGACGGCACAAGTTCCTGGTATTTCTGTAGCTTAAGGAGAAAAATCTGCCAAAGATTAAATAATCTTGAGGGAAGCGTTCCCCTTAAATTCACCCAAAGCCTACACATCTGGTTTCATGTGTTACCATGTCAGAAAAAAGTTAGAGGCTTGAAAAAATGGTGAATGTATTGTTATTCAATTCACTGCAAGAGAAGGCCTTTTTTCCATGTAACTGAAAATCTTTACCTAACACACCAATAAGTCATTGTGGTAGAAAAAGACTTGCAATTCGTGCAAAATCCATTCATAACTTTAGTCATGATAGGTTCTGTTACTGATGGGGAGAAGACTGACTGGAAAAGCTTACTTGAGTGAAAACTCAAGAGAAACTTTTAAGTACATATAAACATTCGCTAGGCCTATAGCCTATAGCCTCATCAACAAACACTGTCCTGTAAGTGCCTGTCAAGCTCTGAGCTGATATGTCTGTGAAAAAAAATGGGAGAATGTATTTTCAGACACAGCAAATACTAGACTCCACACTACTTTCATTCTCTCTGCACTAATTCCAATTCACATGTGTTCTCTGAAAAGGATATATACTTGATATATGCACTGACCGTTATATAACAGATGACATGGTCACAACAGCATTTCTACAAAGGGAGAGTGGGATATTAGGTAGAAGGCAGAGGCTTTTAATACTGAGGTGTCCCATGTTCACAGGATATGACTGTTACTACTATCATTATCACAATAAAAGAATGACAGTGGCTTCCAAAATATGTGGAACTGCATTGTCACAGTGCCCATATACATTATCTCTAGCCATTATTTTTTGTTCGCTTGTGCCCAAACTGCTTGTATTTTGAAAAATATTTTCTTATTTCAGTTGGAACAAAAAATTTGATTTGAATCTTGAGACGGGTGATCTGCCAATCAGCTATATTTATTATTTTAGTTCACATGATGGGAAAGGAATGGTCCTGGACCATGCAAATTATGAAGGTCCCACTGCACAAGGCAGTAGCCATAACGTGACAGTCCTTTGAGTGTAAAGCCTCAAAAGATGCAGCTCAGTGCCTCCTGCCTGGCTCTTTGCCTCCAGGCACTCGACGCTTCTGTCTGAGGCATGTGGAGCCATGGAGCAGAAGAGAGATTGCAAGTCTATATTGTACAAGGCACAGATCTACCTGGAGACCAGAGCTGCATCTAACACTGCTCATGAGAGGAGACAGATCTTGCGTTCACACAGTAAACAGCCAAATAGTTAATCTGGTAGAATCAAACAGTAATCACTCCAGTATCCACACTTCAGTTGTTACAAAGCAGCTGCTTTTCCATTACAGTAATCATGATAGATACAGGGGAAAAACAGAAAAGAAAACCCTGAAAAGGTATTTCAACAAACTACAGAATTACGGACAACACTAAATATTTCATATAAACCATATAAAAGACTTGTTCACTTTGCACTCTGAATCCTTCAAAAAACTTTCAAAGAACAAAGCGATGACCTTTTGTAGATATGCTAATGCTGTTCAATTAGTTCAGCATCCCTCCTCCTGGGTCCCTTCTCCCTGTTTCCTTCGAAAATGCACAGGACAGTAACAATTCCAAAATTAATTCCTAGTCTGCACAGATGACTGTACTCTTCCTGGCTCCAGTCACTGCAGTGGTATTTGCTTGGCTAGAGCAGCATATGAACATAAGTGGTCACAAAAGTGTGGAAAAATCTCCTTCCCTCTGTGAAAGTAATTGTACATTCTATTGTACTATAGAATCCAACACTAAAGATGACTCATATTTTTGATATATAATTCAGAATCAGAAAGTTTCAACAGAAGGTTTTATCAGATACTCCATAAAATCCACAGTGTGGGAGTAGGGTAATTATTGTCATTTCATTGCTCTCTGTAACTATCTACAATTATCTCTTTATACTAGTAATCAGCTTTATACCATTTGATGTCCTTTGCTTTTTATCCATCTAATTACAAAGTAGCAGTAGATGTTTGCATCACAGAGACTGGTTTGAGTACCCATTTCAATCTCCTCCAATTTTCAAATGTCTGCATTTTCCCAAAAATGTTAAGACTGAAAAGTAAACACATATTTAAACGCTGTGTCTTAAGTGCCAATGGCAGTGATGTATTTAAAAACCCATTTTATGCAGAAAAATTAATCATATTTTTTACACCAGCAGTGTGCAACACAAATTAGTGTGAACTGCATGATAGAGGCATATGCTATCTCTTTATTTGGGATAATGGTCTTACATTATTGGGTCTGAGACAAGGAACTTGTGCTGTTTCACTAATGTGCACCAGACAAACATAAACCTTGTTAAAAAGTTAGATACTGACAAGCATTTCAAAACATTGCAGTAGTTCTACATTCATATGACTTTATTTCAAACACAAAACAAATACCTAAATTAAATTTGAAGGCTGATTTTTATTAGTTAGAAGGGTCAGAAAGGCTCGTTTGGATTCAGTGATCTAAAATTGCTCTTTGGAGGAGCTTTTCTCTCGATCTTAACTATATTGCCTCTTAAATACTAGAGATATGGGTAGAGGAAGTCCTGTGACCAGATGTCTTGCCACGCTTCATGACTACAAATGCCACTGTGCCTCCTGCCCTTTGATATGGAGGCCAACTCAGTCCAGTGCTGAACAGTGTTATTCCTCACAACCCTTATTTTAGAATTTAGAGATGGTCCAATCATGCAAATTCATGTTAGGGTACAGGAACAGCCCTACTTCCTTTTGTCCAGAAATACTTTGGTTTATTAAAAAATCCCCCCTCAGCTGTAACCTTGCAGAAAAGCCAGTTGTGGCAAGGGAAAATAGATTATGCCTTGCTTTGCTGTAGGCATTGGTCACCATGATTACACCTGGATGTTAGGTTCAGCTTAGCATTCGAAAAAAGAAATACTGCCAGAGCAAGCTCTGAGGCCAGTGCTCTTCACATTCATCCAGACCTTACAAACTGCAGGTCCTCTTTATCCTAAATTTAATACCAACTGGAACCAAAGACCCTATCATACATACTTACAACCAGATCTCTGAAACCATCCACTCCTTCATGCCTACTACCATCCATCAGCAAATGCAGTCCTTCCATTCTGCTTTTCTGGAAACTAACCTCAATGAGCATCATCATGGACCTTAATGAAACACAATGTCTGCATGACAATGAGGAGTTACTGAGGCTAGAGCTTTTGCTTATCAAATCACGCAGACCTTACCAGATGCTGCAGTAAAAAATAACCCTCCATTGCTGCTTTCTCTAAATCCTAAATCCAAATGTCTCCAAACTATTATGAAACAAATTCTATAAAACCCACAAAAACAGTGACCAGCCAGTCATTTCTATACATAAGGGCCTCCACCACCTTCCTGGAGACCTCACAGCACTCTGGAATGAAACTCGTCTTCAACCCTGCTGGGTTCAAGACTGAACCTAACCCCTTTCCCTTTTTCAGTCATAACCAGAGTCTAATAAAGCACATGTGCAGCAAACCCAGTCAGAAGCTTGTCACTTCTGCCAACAGAAGGTCCCATCCTAGGTCTCAGACAATCATAGGATCATAGAATGATTAGAGTAGGAATGGATCATAAAGGTCATCTAGTTCCAACCCCTCTGCCATGGGCAGGGACATCTCCCACTAGACCAGGTTGCTCCAAGCCCTGACACTTCCTGGCCTTCAACACTTCCAGGGATGGGGCATCCACAACTTGGCTAAAATGGAAGCTAACACAGGCAAGAGTGAATGTATCATGCTTGGGTTGGAACAAATATGGATGTACTGGTTAAGACTTAGACAACTTTTAAGGTTGGGGCTGGATTATTGTTTGGTAATCAAGAGCTGAAGGGTTTGGCTCATTACATTTTAGAAGATGCTAATCTCATTTTATTATAACCTAGGAGGGATTCTAGGTGTAGTTAGGGTTACAAATTTAGAAGATGCTAATCTCATTTAATTATAACCTAGGAAAAATTCTAGGTGTAGTTAGCATTACAAATTTACAGAAAAATATGGGAAATTTGCTTTATTCCTTGTGCTCCTAGGCCTAAGGGAAAGTCTAATGTTGTACCAATTGCTAAAGCCTTTAGTATTAACAAAGTCAGCACCTCTCCTTAGCTAACACTAAACTGAAATTAGCATTAAATCTTTAGAGAAGAAAAACAGAATACCTCAAGTTAACAGGCGCTTACTGTGTAGATTGTTAGAACGGAGAATTGAGGCTGATAAGGAGCAATGCTTTCTGTTAATTATGATAGTTGTTGGTCACATGCTACAGATTGAAGTTATGACTGGGATTAAAGGTAAGGTTTCAGAAAAGTCGGAATGAAGAATTAATTTTACTGCATGAAAGTATATGGCTGGGGTAAGGAAATATGTTGATGCCTACATAGACCTCAGCCACCTGGTTGTGATTAAGTCTGAGCTTGAGGTAAGATTTGGGCAATCAATTTTGCAAAAAAAATACATAGACTTTATAAATACAACAGAGAACAATGTAACATATATAAAAATAGTTATGAAAGTGTAAAAAATATACCTGATACATGCCATGATAAAAGATTTATCTTGAAATCCTTGGAAAAAATCTGTTAAAAAAAAAAAACAAAGCACAAACATCATATTTCTACCAGCCTACTAGTTTTAACAAATCATTCCTGGGATAGTTTAAAACTATTTATTGTTCTAGAGACTGCAGTGGTCTGTTTTTTAGAGATGACCTAGAAAGTAGACATTTTTGCATTGATATATCTTACACAGTTTGAAAGTACTCTAAAAAGAGCAACTGAAGCCTTGGGTTTGACCATGTTCTGTATGGCTCAGACCTAAGAGAGGGAAGCAGCAGAAGCACAAGAACTCTATATTAGTGAAGCTTCACATCAGGTAAAATTGGCAAATAAGTGGATGCTGCAATAGCCAAGAGGTTGGGGTCTGGTTTTTTTTGCCGGGGGGNNTTTTGTTGGGGGGGGGGGGTGGAGGGATGTTGAAGTAGACCTTTTTAATATGGAAAAAGGCGTACTTTAGGAGAACTTAATGCCTCTAAGAGAGGTGAGATTTTATGATGGCTTCTTTACTTGTTTGTTTCACAGATGCAAAAGATTCTAGAACAAGATACATACATTGCTGTAAGGTTTATAAAGGGCAAATTATAAATTGTAATTTTGTGGATGTTTGGATATTTCCTGTCTATGCTGTCTTTCTCGTGTTACCAGAAAAAATGTTAGTGCAATATAAGATATATCCACTCATTATGGAGCTTGACCAGGATGTTTGTGGCTCTAGGATACCAGATGGTACACACCCGTACCCAGAGTTCAGTGCTGTAGATTATTTTGAAAATATTTTCTATGTCACAGCTTGCATTATAAAACTAACAATTAAGATGGTATCAGGATAAATGGAGGATAGCAAACAGAAGGACTCTCTACTCCTTGATGCCTGACAGAAAGTCTTTAAAACTTGGTGTTGAATTTCTGTTTATTATAGCCCTCAGGCAACAGCGATAAGAGCAATTCTCTTTGGGATCACTCTGAGCTGTCACTGCTCCAACTGCTGGCCCAGCAGCTTTACCTCAGATGGGGTGTGCTACACAGCTCTCTACCACAGGGAGACTGAATCTAACACATGAATCCATTTAGTGTGGCTACCTATAAAAGGTTGGATGGGGGAGAAACGCTGGGACCCATAAGCCCAAAGCTCCCTCTGTCACAAATGAACAA
>VWZL01003086.1:112545-217352 GCA_013396915.1 Stercorarius parasiticus
TCTGTGTTGCACCCTGCGGCTCGTCCTTCCCGTCGCTCGCTGACGCGACAGCGGTAGCCAGTGTAGTATCAGCTTTGCAGGCCCTGGGGGGTAGGTGCAGAGATGCCGTCGTGAGAAGTTTAAAAACGTGGACTTAAGCAAGGCTGCTTTGCAAAAGTGTACAGTTAAGGGGAAAGAGTATGTCCAGCATGAACTGGGAGGTGGAGTAGTTCTCTGTTCTAGGTGTGGAATCCTCGGGTCTGAATGCAACACTAGATTATTTGGAAAGCAACACTTTTAGTCAAAAACAAACCCAAAAGTACAAAATCCTGAGCACAGCTCAAGCAATTCAAAATTAAGGAGATGAGAGCAGCCATGCTGAGTCAAACCAAAGATTTTTATAGTTGCATCCTGTTTCTAAAAGTAGCTGTCTTAACATTGTAGCTGTACAGTTATGGTTTGGAAGAAACTACTGCTGTTAACAGGAATCTCTCCTGAATGAAGTCAGACGTATGTTTTGGCAGATGCTTGGGGAAGATTAGAAGAACATGGTAATCGCTTGTCTCTGAATGGAAATGGAAGAGATGAGGAAGCTATATTTCTTCATTCATCTATCTAGTATTTCTTCTCTCATCTACACACCAGTGTACAGCAATAAAAGTATTTAGTAAACCTGCCTAAGACTTTAGATTTTGTGTTTAAAAAACGTGGTCGGTATATTAGCACTCAGCAGGAAGTACGGAGATGGTAATCTCTTCTTTGGAACCTTGGGCAATAGAAAATCTCAGCATTTAAAATTGTCTTTATACCATTTTTAAAATGTCCATCTTCAGCACAGAAGTGAACTTCGCAGTCTGAAAGATGTAGCCACCGTGGCAGAGGGAGTTTTCATGGTGCAGGAGGAATTAGCATCTAGAATAACTCAAAGAACAAAAAGGCAATTCATTTCCATCTGTATTCCTATATAGAGAACTATGAGATTATTGTGGTTTTTTGACGTTTTGAAAAAAGATGATGGTGCTTAAGGAGGATATTCCTGCCAATTTAATGTCAGCAATTTAAAAATAACATTTCTGTCAGAAAATGCATCTGTTTAAAAAAACAACTGAGAATATTATAATTGACAATTTTAAAGGTCTTTCCAAAAATAAATTTTCCCTGCGTGGTTGTTTGCTACATTGTACAAGCAGTCAGTTCCTCTGGTATTTTATGATGGTCTTCGTCCCAAGCTTACTCTCTGCTGACAACTCACTGCTCAATCTGCTTGATGATTGTTTTTCATGTGCATCAGGCAACTATATCACTCTGCCATTCACTCATTAACAAATTCACCTTGCTTGATACTCGGTTCCCACTCCCAATTATGTAATTCCTTTAATTCCCCCCACGATATCCTTTTGAGTTCTTTTTCCCCATATCCTATCAAGTTGTATCACAAGAGTTTCAGTTCTTCACTGAACAACTTGTTCAAGGCTACAGTAGGTTAAAAGATAAATATATCTTTCAGAAAGTCTTCAAGTTTCTTATCAGTTCTACAACATCGTCTGCTTCCCAAACGTTCAAAGAATACCTCATTGCCTTGCTTAGAAGTCGCTGGAATGGTTAGCATTCCCTGAACTGAAGGCGTTGCCTGTCCTTCCATATCTGCTCATCTTCCTGGGCCTATAAGGCAAGAAGAGTCAAAAAAGTGAAGGCAGACTGATGTTGGCCACTATCTGAAGGCTTCAGGGTATTGAATTGGAGTGTTCAGGGCATGGTCTCAGCTTGGGCTGTGGCTGAGGTAGTTCAGGGGGAAAAAAATCAGTGTAGCTTAGTTAGTCCTGTGTCACTATAGGAAATAGTACTGAAGCAAGCTGATAAGCTCCGAAACAATACAGTATGAATAAGAAGGAGGGACTGACACAGGAATGTATCTGTAAATTAAGGCTTCTGTTATTCTTGATAAAGGTTTCTGTTATTGTTGATACATCTGTTTCTTTTTTTTTCCTCTGGAGTGTATTTTATTTACCATTGATGTAAAATTTTATATTGTATATCATGAAGCATTAGTTACTAAACTTATTCAGTCAATGTGAAATAAGAGAAAGCTTTTATATTATTGCTTTTGAGTCTCCCATTGTTTTCTTTTAAAGTCAATGGAAGTCTTTTCATTGTTCTGAGTATGGTTTGGATAAGAAAGTTTCCTACCTAGCATTATCTAATGAGACTATATGATCAGTTTAGCCCACAGAGTAGGTGTTGCTGTAGTTTCTACAGCAGAATCTCCATTTCTGAGGAAAATATTGGTGAACATGCAGTAAACATATTGGAACTGAAAAATGAAGTTCAGCTTCTACTGTTTTATAGACTAACTTTGTGCAGAACGTCATCAGATGAAGAGAAAAGCACAAGATCAGTTTTGCCAAAAGACTCTGTTTGGGGCAGTTCTGTTGCTTCTGATCTTCAGGTAGGAAAGAGGCAACCTCAGTTGGTTCACTGTCGTGGCATTTTATATGTCAAAGGATAATTATGACGAAATCTAACCAAACTTGCATTTTTTTTATGTTTTACCTTTATAGGAAAATAATAAAGAAGTTAGTTAAAAGAAGGAAATTAGACAAAAAAATCTGAGATTAAAATATCTTCACTTGGGTTCCCTTTTGGGCATTTCACAAGACATTTCAATTTATGTGAAAATTCTTTTGTAGACTTAAGAGGTTAATCAATGACAGCTATAAGTAAAATAGTACTGTTTTCTTACCTTTTTTTCCCCGGTGTTATTTTTTATGTGTTAAGTCTTATCAAGAAGCATAAATTTGACACAGTAGGATAGCAATCCATTGTTTCTGAGGGATGAAGTGTAACTATGTGTTAGGCTTCTTGCACAACGTTGTAAGAACTGAATTTTTTTTAATGGATTTATTTCCCTTGGAGTAGGATTGTGGCCAAGTTAATCTCAGAAAGTAAATGCTTTTTTTTTTTTTCTGCATCAAATATGCCAAGATACGCTGGAATTCTAATGTTGGGGTTTTTTCCCTTTCTGTGCTCAGCATTCTTTCAGAGAATGCAAAGGTACTGGATAAAGCCTTTGTCCTGTTCTTTTAAAAACAGCAGATTTTCATCGTTTAGTAACTGGTTTATTCCTATTTGAGTAGTGGGTGGGGTTTTTTCCCTTGATAGGATTCTATCCAAAACAGGCTAGTTTTGACAAAAATAAGTTTTGCTAATTGCCCTGCAGAAATGTGTCTCCACTTTTGTCCCCTGGTGGAATGGCATTTACAGCAGAAGCACTGTTAAAATAAGGTGGTTTTTTTCTTCATGACGATTTACTTTGTCCCTTTGAAATTACCTGTTTATGGGCAATTCATTTCTGCATTTCATATTCTTCTGTATTTGTGGTCATATGTCATGGATAAGTTTTCTTAATCTTTGTTCGGCAACAGTAGTTCATCTGTGTTTCCAATGCCTTTTGTAGTTGGAAAACAGAATGAAGGCATTGTGCAACAAATTTTGAAAGACCAGAATTTTCTTTTATGATCTGGTTGATTATCAAGGAGGTTCTAAGGCCACTTTGTAGAGAACAATTAAGGAAACTAACGATGAATGACTGCTTTGCAACTGAGAACACATCTAGACTAGAATAGAATAGTTCCAGTTGGAAGGGACCTACAACGATCATCTAGTTCAACTGCCCGACCAATTTGGGGCTGACCAGAAGTTAAAGCCTATTATTAAGGGCATTGTCCAAATGCCTCTTAAACACTGACAGGCTTGGGGCATTGTCCACCTCTCTAGGAAGCCTGTTCCAGAGTTTGACCACCTTCTTCGTAAAGAAATGCTTCCTCATGTCCAGTCTAAACCTCCCCTGGCGCAGCTTTGAACCATTCCCACACATCCTATAACTGGATCCCACGGAGAAGAGCTCAGCACCTCCCTCTCCCCTTCCCCTCCTCAGGAAGCTGTAGAGAGCAATGAGGTCACCCCTCAGCCTCCATTTCTCCAAACTAGACAAGCCCAAAGTTCTTAGCCACTCCTTGTTGGAGGCTATTACTGTTGAAAGTGAACAACACTGGGGTCACAGCTAAGCAATAGGAATGTTGACATGGAAGTACTCTACTCCTTTTATGTAATTTTGAAGGGTCTTTTTGTTTTGTTTTGTTTGGGCCTCTTTGATAATTTCAGGCTTTTAAGTAGAGGCCAGATCATTACTTTTTCCTTATAAAAAGAATCCACTGGCTCTTAGAGAATTTCCATTTTCTTATAATTAAGTTGTGCAAGACTTTGTCCATTCAATCCATTCTTCTCACGTTCTTTAATAACTTTGACTGCAATCCTAAGGACAAATTCTATGCAGCATCTGTAGATTTTTATAATGTTTTAAGAAGGAATTTAAAAAAACCACCCCTCTGAATGCTCTTGTGCCAATTGCTCGCTGCAACACTAATTTATTTACTTCTACAAAACCAAGGTAGTATGCATTAAATGATGAAAACTCCTCTGACCTTCAGGCCTTAGAACTATATTCCTGTAGTTTTATGCTCTAACAGAATTTTTGTAGTTGACATAACAGCTTGAAAGTTTTGTTTAAAGCAGAACACTGATGCTAAGTAAACGAAAGATGTACTGTTAATTTTATTTTATTATGCTTTCATTTGAAATCTATTGGTCAATATCGCATTCCAGTTGCAACATCCTTGTTACAGAGTACTTAAGATTGAGATAATATTTTCAGTCACTCCATGTTTCCATTTCTGTCTTACATATTCTTATTGCAGTCTCCAGGATTTATTTTTTTTGTGTCTAAGTTTCTGGTTACAGTTGGGATACTGTGTTTTCTTTGATACTTGCTTTCAACTTATTTCCAACAATGTTGTAATATTGTAATTTATAAGTGTTTATTTACAGGTTTTCCACTGGATGCTGTATAATGACACTTTCTGTTGGTGTGTAAGAGTGTGTATTAGTGCACATTGTGGATTGTCTGGGTTTTAATAAGAGTGTTAAATTTGAAAGACTAGATAAATTTCCTGCCATAACTTGATACGTATATTTTGAATGATCAGGATGTCTATAGTAAGACAGACTGTGTGCTAATGATTAAATTGTGTGACTCAAAATGAGCCACCTACTTGCACTTGACATCTTACCTACTGTGTCCCTTGAATTGGGTAAGGTAATCATGGAAGCAGCTGGATCGGTTCTGGCTGAAAACTTAACTTGTTTGGGGGTGAAGAATTAGTTTTAGTTTCCTATTTGGTCATGCAATCTCTTTGAAGAAGACAGAGAAGTGATGTAATGTCTTCTGCACAATCATTTAATTTAGATGAGTTAAGGTAAAGGCTAATATCTTGGCTTTTTTACTCTGCTGAAGTTTTGCTGCAGGGGATTTTGTACAGTTCCATGTAGTTCCTGGTTGAATAACTCATCTGAAGTTACCTGTTTTCTTCTTTTGACATCTGATAACATCTAAACTGTATTTCTTTAGAAAGTTATGGATATGGAAAAATCGGTAACTTGTTGATTCACAACTACCTATACCTTTTACTTGGAATGTGATACTTCCTTTTGCTTATCAAAAAGGTACACTATATATTTGTAATTATAAAGCTTCATATACATCTATTTAGCCTTTTAATTTTAAAATGATAGGTTAGAAGATGGGAAATGGGAATTTGAAAGGAAACTAGAATTCATCCAAAATGTACAAAGCCTAGCTTCTTAAATCCTGTATTTAATTGAAACCCACATAAATGTAAGGGTCACACTGAAAGTTTTAAAATACTTTTTCAGCTGATAGATCCAAAACCATAGTAAATGTAATTGGTACCTTTAACTGATTGTTTCCTCTCTGACTTTCCCCAGCTTGAAGAGGAAAATAATATTTCAATTCACAATTGGTTTCTGAGGTTTGACCTCATTAGGACACTAACCAGAATTGCTACAATAGTATTAAGTGGAGGGGGAAAGACTGCTAGTGGCCTGGTTTAGTACTTCCTAACCGGCGTTTTTTTTCCAAATGTTTCATTAGTGGCTTTGATTAGTTTCAGCATTTAGCTGCTATTGTAACTTTTTTTAATTAATTGCTGAATTGTATGTTTAAGCTATAATAGAGATTGTTCACAATTTCACATTGAACTCTAATTTCATTCTGAAAATCTGTTTAATTAGGAGATTTTAAAAAAATGTTAATTGGCTTGCTTTGGTACATAATGTAATGCCACATTCCAGTTACATTTGTTTATAACTTTTTAACAGGAAAGCTATTGTATTATTTATATATACATATTCTCTGTGCCTATATAATTTAAAAAATGCATAACGTAAGGTGAGAATAATTATATCTAATCTAAAGAAAATACTGGATAATCAAGCGTCTTTTGATGATTGGCTTTACAACTCCCAAATTGTAAAGAAATTGTAATGTTATGGAATGTGAAATGTGACTGTGGTCAGTAGCATCTTTGTCATGGCTATAAAAGTAGACATGTTTTTCTTTGCAGTAATAGTAATGCTTAGAAATAGTATTGGGTGATTAATAGCTTACATGATCTGGAACTTTTTTTTTTTCCAGTTCTCTGAAAGGTCCCTTCCAACCTAGTAAATTCTGTGATTCTATGTTTCTGTTTAAGGTGCCTATTATAGTATCCAACTCTGGCATCTATCAAAGTCTTTCTGTCTAACTATTGCAGTGCATCTAGTTGTAATCACAGTGAACATAAAACAAGAGAAAGATAAATTATAATCATGGTAGGAAAACTAGCTTGCTTTTGCAACTTTGAAGGAAATCCTCTTAGTTTTCACCATAACAAAAATAATAAAAAACCTCTCAAAAATTACCGAAAACCATTTCCACTCATTCCTATATATGCCTAGTTTTTAGAATGTAATTGTAATTGTATAATAATTTGTCATCACTTTGTGACAGGATGAATATGAAGAGCTGCTTCGTTATGCTTTAGTGACTCCGTGGTTTGAACAGTGTGTCTCGAAGCAGTCAGAACCTGCTCCAGAACTAAGAGCAGGTGGCAGATTTTCAAGTGTAACAGATGATGCCATTCACCGCAAGAGTCCAGGTAGTATGGAGCGTATGCGTTGTAGTAGTGTGCGGTAGTATGTGTTGAGCTTATAAGAACAATGATACAATTTTTTTGACTTAAATTTTCTAATAGCATCTGTTCGAAATATATATGTAGCTCATACAGTACATTTGCATTTTGCCCAATAAGAAATTTAGGAAGGCATATTCACTGAAGAGTTCATTCTCTGACATCTTTTTCAGATGGCAGTCAATGTACAGGCAGCTCTCTGTGTTTTGTGATGCAGATATTTAAAGTGGTTGGTATAATAGTGCAAAAAGGGGTGCCCTTACTTACAGTATACTTCATCGAAATTCGACAGGTCACAACTGGTTTTCTCATACCTGTCCTCCCATGATAGATAAATGAGTATTTAAAATATGAGTATTTGGAAGTAAGAGTTAACTTTAAAAGGGCTTTGTTTAATGACTAGTCATGTTACTACATGAATGTCATTCTTGTTGCTTTAGTTCAATCACTCTATTCTAGTTTTAGTTTATTGCTTGGTTTTTAGGACTGTATGTCCTAAATTAAACAAGCGTGTCAACAAATTGAACAAAGACACAAGACTGTGTGTATTGTGATGCATTAGTAACACTGGTATTTATGGTTATATGTTGTTTGTTTTTGTCACTAGCATTTAGATTGATGAAACTCTGTTAATTTTGCTTCAGAAGAAATAGTAAACAATCATACTAGCATTATTTCTTTACTAGGGAGTTTAGCTTAATCAGGAAGAACTTACTTTAAACAAACTTCTATTCTTTGTCATGCTATTTCATGATAAAAATATTTACCTACTGTTTTCTTTTCACTCCTGTTTTTCTGACCCTTGAGGATGGGTTTATTTCTAGTATTTAGAGGAGCATGGCGTGTAAAATGTGTAGATTTTACAACTAGAGACTAAGCAGCCTTGAAGCGCTGTGTAGATCTGGTGCTAATCATTGTCTTGGAGTAAATGTTGTTCATGGGTATTGTATGCAAGAACTCTTGGCCATGCTGATCAGAGCTAAATACTCTCTGCTAGCAGGAATTTGCCAGTGTGATTGCAAAGGGCAATACAGACTCTGAAAGTTGTTTCTTTCACATTAGGAAAAGAATCATGAGTAAAAATAAATCAATCTTCTTAAATTGTATGTTGGTTTCACTGCAATATAAAGCAGTCTGAGTAAGCTGTCAGTTACCATTTAGTTAACTCATGTTAATACAATATAATAAAAAATTATCTAGAAATAGGTTCTTAAAATAAGGAATGCAACTGAAGTGGGGGAGGTAGTATTGGTTGTGCTCTATATCATTCCACAATGAGTCTGGGCAGTGGAGTTTAGGTACCTTCAGACACCCAAGCCAATATCTCTCTCTCCAGTATGCCACAAGGAGAAATGTTTTATCATTTTTATCAACTAATGGAGAATCCTTAAGGACATCACATCCATAACGGCTCCCCATATGTGTTCTTCTGAATATCACACTGCCATAGGAAATGTAGAAGGCATGATTTTGAGTTCATTGAAAACATGAGAATGGAAGTTTAAAGAGAGAGAATATTCTGTAATGTAAATAGATCTGGAATTAGAATGTGAATAATGTTACGAAAACTGCCAACAGAAGAGTTTCAAGTGCAGCTTTTGCATTTTGATTTTTATGTATTGAGGTTTATTAACTTGATCCAGTGTGGTTATGTCCTATGTGGGAATTGTACCAAGTTACATAAGAAATTAGATCAATAGAAGCTGCTGGTGTTTTGTATTATGGCAATTACTCTAGAACAGTCAAACATTGTAGAAAAAATTCTGCTATGGTAAGAGGTGTTCTCTAACTCCTAAAATGAGAGCAGTTTCTTGGGGTTAAAAAACTATGATAGAAAATGTGTTGATTGGGGGAATAAAACATCCTCATCTTTTATATCAGGTTGAGGTACCAAAAATTGCAGTCTAATATATTCAACTAAAAGTAACGTTTAAACTAGCTGTGATTTCCATAGCCAAAGAACATTTTGTGACTATTGACTCTGTCAAGAGTCCAATACTTTCTGAAGAGGTTCCTTTAGATACTGCACACGAGGAGGGTTTAGTCTTCTAGTACCAGTTTACTCATCTGAAGAGATTTGCTGTTACATGGGACCTTGGTTTAACAGAGTGATACAGCAATATACTGAAATTGCAATGCAAGCACATGTCACGGTCTGTTTGGGTCTCAATGTACGGGTCAGCATACTCTCTAAATTAAATTTTATTTTCTGAGCTCAATAGGAAAGAAAAAAGCACATCAAACAATGGCTCGATCCCCTGTGTACACACTAGTCTAACATGTTAATTAACCGATTCATCCCTTAATTCATGAGGTTTCTGACTCAAAGTTCTCCAACTCATAAGTTGCAACCTGTAGCTCACACCTCTGTGAGCAAAATCAGTTGCCTAACTGATGGAAAGAGTGCTCATCCTTCCTCCTCCGTCACAGTGCAGGACTCCCCTGTATCACACCGGGAAGCATGAAAGCCTGAGCAGTCTGACTGCTGTTGGATACGTTTCAAAAGCTTTTTGGGTAAGATAATGTATTTATACCTTGAGCTTGGAAGTTTGGACTATACTATTTCTATAAACTAGTGGATTATGAAGGAACTACCAGACAATCAATGTGCAAGGATTATGACTGCAGGAGACAGCAAACTGCAGGTGATAACGGCTGCGTAACGACCTGTAGCCCTTCTGTCCATCATGTCCTGCCTACGTGCTGCTCTTGCATTGACCTAATGGCACAGCTCCCAGGATATAACAGGCCTTAGCACGAACTGTGTGTTAACCAAAATCTGAGCAGGACTTGAGTGAACAGTCATAGCATAGTGGAGTAATCGTAATAGACAGTTCGATCACAGAAAAAGTGTGATTCCTGTTACCGGTCTTTATACACTAACCAGCATGACACAGGGCGTCCCCAATAGCTGGGAAGGACTATGTGGGTTAAAGCCAGCTCATTCCCATTGCTCTGTTGAAAGTTCATTTTGATGGTTGCTCTCAGTTTTTATACTGTGTTGGGTTGAGCCAACACTTCTTCCTTCGTGCTTGTCTGGCTAGCACAGGAATGCATTCACACTTCTACATTCACCAAGGCCATTTACACAACCTGTTGATCCACTCAACTTGTACAGCCCTTTCTGAAAAACAAAGGCCACCCTCTGCCCTTCGCTGCGTTGAGGTAGGTTCGGCTTTCTTTACAACAGCTGTGGTCACTCCCTGTATTCTTCTCTAAGCTTCATGACCATAGTGCTCATCTTCGTCCATTGTGGCCGGCTGTTATCAGTCACACTAGCAGATTGCCAGGATTCAAATACACTTGTAAAACTCTTTAATTGTAAAGCAGTTCAGATCAGCTGCTGGGAGCATTTCTCAGCCTGAGTAGTTGTAGGACAGTACAACTGGACAAAAAGGACACTAGAAAATTTCAAACCCAGCTACGTGTAATTCTATTATGGAGCAAATTCCAGTTCAGGTCTTGTCCCCAGTGCTCTCTCTGCTCAAGAGTTTTGTCTCCCAGTTTGAGTGGAATGTTGTTTTGTAAGGGAATATTTGTGATACGTGATACTGCTGTTCATAAGAAAGAAGATCAGAATCAAAACACTAGACTTGAGCCTTTTTTTTTGGTAGGTGACTCTAAACTATTTTCGATCATATTTGTCTGAAGAGAAGATCTTACCCAGCATTGTCTGCTGCCTCTCTTTAACTCTGAGAGAGGGGTCATGCTCTTACTTTTTTTTTTCCCTTGGGCCAAACATGTATCATATGAACTCTTTGTTCCTTTTTACTGCCTAAACGTGTCTAATAGAAGTGAGAGGACAAATTTCCATTCCTTTGATTGCTTCTCTTGAAATATTTGAATAATTATCTTTCAATATGCTTGGTATTACCAAACAAGAATACTCATTTGCAACTTGTAGTTAATTGTCATGGGACAGGGGAAAGAAATGCTCTTATACTTGATGGTGATCACAATTTTGCATTGCAGTTTTATGTATTACTCATTACAAGGAGCTCCGTATTCCCCTCAGTTATAGACACTCACTATCTTTGCAAAGGGCAGCACCTTGCAAAATACAGTTTGTCTTTTATTTTTTATTTTCAAAATTTTAAAAAATGGTTAAAAACAGTAAAGAAGGTGCTTTTGATCTTCTCAAGGACTGAGGCAAGAAGAGTATTTACAAGGTACCATCATGCTTCTATTAACTACACAGTATAAATAAACTTCTGGTGCTTTGCTGCTTTATCAAAACATAGGTTTGCTGTTCAACACATCATTATGTCCTGTCAGTCTAGGAAAGAGATATCTTATATCTCTTTTAGACAGAGCTTGAAACAATCTAGTTGTGAAAAGGTTATTTGGACTTTCAAAAAAGGACCTGACCAGAATCTGTCCAACTGCTCTATATAACCTCCAGTACTGATCGAGAGTGATTGCATATTTGAGTGGTGTTTGCCACAGTGTTAATGGCTTCAGAATACCTTTTTTTTTTCCTGATAGTAATAACAAGACTTTGCATGAACAGTGAGAAAGTAGTTCAGTTCAGGTTCAGTACTATACCTCTGATACTGATCAGATAGGATAGATTAGCAGGTTGTTTCTGAAGGACGGTTAATTTTTTTGTCTAGCTCCATTCTTTTGGTGTCGCTGCATGTTCATACTAAAAATCACGCTTTTTGACATTTGTTCTTTCCCTGTCTGGCTCTAATGCTGTTGCTGTGTTAAAATAACAAAATTATTACGGTAGTGTTCTCTAACTTGGTAAAACAAAATACATCTCTCTGCTAGGTATGAAGTTAATACCTAAAAGTTTGCTCTTGGGCAGACCTTCTCAAGCTTGCAGTGTTTTTTCCTCTTTCTGCACATGATGTTGGTATTGAGACGAACAGTTTCCAATGCCACGTGATGCGTTCTGAAATGAAGTTCGCTTTGCGGAGTATTCTTTGGTCTGGCATTTTGACTTTCTCCTCAGGTTTTTGAAATGGAAGTGAATGTTTCCACTATGACAGTAGAAGTCTAATTACTCGTAATCTCTATTTGTTGCAGTAAATTCAATGATACATAATACCTTCACTAAAAGCTTCCAGTCAAATAAGAAAAATAATTGGAATAAAACATGCTGTACTATTCAATTCAATGTCCAAATGCTTTTAAACTTTGAAACCTAAAACTTAATTTCCTGTTCTTGTTGCCAGTTTAGTAGATTAAATTTGAAAATGACTAAGACTGGAGCAGTGATTTATTTGTAGCAAAGATGTGTAATGATGACTCATACCCAAACAGTGGGAAAATTCCTTCTCTTCAGGCTACCAGTCCTCAGTATTGATCCATTAAACTTCTGAGAAGATTTTAAAAGAAGCAAACATACATTTTAGCAAATTGTTACCCTCAGCTTGGGCCGCTGATAGCAGATCACATGTAAGAACAGTCTGTCAGAGCTTATTTACTTAATAAAAGCAGAAAAGTCAGATAGTAGACAAACACAGTAAAAAAACCACACAGTAGTATTGGGATAACAGACATCTGGAAAAACAGCTAATTTCATTACTTCTACTATAAACAAGAACACGGTCTGGAGATTTGTTGGAATAAATGCATGTGGGGATTAATTAATGAAGTATGTTTTTATACTTTATCATATCCAAATGGTTCCATGTCCTTGGTACCTTAGTGCACTGTAACTGAGTGTCATCATGTAATGCAGTGGAAGGAACAGAAGTGACAGAAGGAGAGAATTAGTTCTAAGACTGAAATGAATATGTATACAACTAGAAAATTACGGCAATACTGGAAGGCCAAGATAAATTACATAAGAGGATGATAAAAACATGTAACAGATATGCTCAGTGGATCCAGTGAAGGATATACATCCTATGGTAAATGAGAAAAATGGAAGCTGAGTTAGGAAAATCTGTACATGGGGGAGGGGGTACAAGGGTACTCCTGTACAAGGGAGTGATGAACTTCTAATGCTGCGATCTCGGACTATGGCTCTTGTCAGGACTATGGCCCGGACTGTTTTAATATCTTGGTTTTATTGGTTACATTTTGTTCTGTTTTTTTTCTTTCCAAATGTCTTGCAAACTGTGCTGTGTAAATATAATATCTTTGTAATCCAAGGAAATAATAAAAGTTTAAAAATAAAAACAAAACACACATTTTACAGCAACATCACAACTGAAGGAAGAACACAGTGACATGCAGGAATGGGAAGAAGTGGTAAAGGACAGAACTGGGAATATTTGACAATAGTAACACTGCCAAATATTGTATATTGTGAAAGGCCAGCCAGATTCTTCATCACTGAAATTAGATATATTTTAAGTAGTCTCGGTCGTCTGTCTAGCATGTCATATTGTTTGGAGATCTTTACAAGCAACGCATATTCAAATTCAGCCATTAGCTAAGCAATATTTCTCTCATTTGCAGGAGAAACAATGACAAAAAGTTAGAGCCCGATCTTAACATACTGGTGTGATTGGGAATAGTCTGTTTATGGCCTTCTGCTTATGTAATGGGGTAGGGCATTTAGTCTAGAGAAACAGTGTGTTAGATGGGGCTTCTTTAGAACAACTTGATTTTAGTTTTATGATGTATAGTTGTATATAACCTTAGGAGAAACACCAAAGAGCCGTTGTAACTGCCTGTACATCACAGCTCTTCCTTATTTCCTTGTTTCGGAGCGTGAGTGTAGTAGTTGTAATTCAACCTACTTGACTGGGGGGAAGTATTAGCCAGACAGCTGTTCTCGCTTCCTTTGGACAGGAGACATAACAGTGACATTAACTATAAAAGACAGTCAACCATCAGGCTCAGCCTTGGATAAATTAGAAACGTATATTTCTAGTGTCCAATGAAAATACTGCTTTGTGACAAACAGTTAAGCTTATCTCTGCATGTTTGTGCCAAAAAATAGTACCCATCCACTACGAAACCAATTGTACAGACATTATTTGTTCTTAGAACTTAAGGCCAAAATGTTGGTTTCCTCTCTCCATTTGTGAAAGGAGACTATTCTTTTGAAGTTGTCCTGATTGTTATTAATACAAGGAATCTGCTAATCCCTCTTCTTTCCAAATTTTTTTATTCAGCTGTCAAGTCGAACAACAAATTTTCTGTAAGGAACAACTAAATATGAAACAATATTTAATTTCCTCTGTTTACATAAATATGAACTTCTTTATTCTTAGCTTATTTTTTTCTTCCCATCAGTTGGAACTCAAACACATGCCCATTTGCTTCTGTGCGTGGATTAAGTTTTACGGCAGTGGTAGTTAGCCACAGCACCTGAAAGTGAATCGTTATTGTGGACGGCATTATATAAATTCATAGTAGATTTTTTTTTTTTGTCCAAGAGTTTAATTATATGAGCAAAATAAAGGCTGCAGATTAAATGGATAAGGTACATACTAATGTTGAAATATACCCACAGGTATATTTTTTAGATTTTTGACCTGGGCTGTTAATTGACAAGAAGTCTTTACTGAGAGAGATGCTTTTTGTTTCTGGCAGTGCTATTTTTTTGGTACTTGCTGTGGTCATCCTCTTTAATGTAAAAAATTCTTTTCTTTAAGGGAACGGCAGTTCTGATTTGACTAATTACAATAGGACTATTGGTTTAAATATACTTGTATCTTGGAAGCATATATTTGAATTGGGTTTTTTGTTTTACATGGGGAAAGGAAGTTCCTGATGCCATAAATATTTTGGCGCTTGAGGGTTTTTTAATGCATGGTTTCTGGCTTCCATCCAGAATGCAGACCAGTTAACCTTTCCAGAGTATCAGTCCTTATTCTGTGTTTCTTTTTTAGTGTTAATATCAGTGAAGGAGCCATCTGAGGCCAATATGGAACAACTTTGCCCTGCTCTTTCAGAAGAGACTCCTTCACAAGGGTCCGCATGTGGTCCAAGAGAAATCAACGAAGCCACGGTGACTGAATTAACTTTGCCGGATGAAAAAGTAACTCAAATAGAAAACATACTTGATCTCTGGAGTGGAAGTCTTAAGGTATTTATTTTGTATGGAATCCTTAAAAATCATATATGGATGTCAGTGTGCTGTAGAATAAGTGAGAATTTAGAAAAAGTTGCAGTGTGGATGCACTGGGAAATGGTGTTTTTCCTTTTGATTGTTGTTGCGTATTGCACATAAGCACTAGAATATCTTGTTTCAGATTTCTCCGTTAGAGATGTTCAGTTATTATCATTCAATAGTTCATTATATCTGGTAGTATTTATAGGTATAAACAGAATGTGTAATGAAGGCATCACTGTGAATATTCATGTCTCTTTAATTGCTACGTGTTTTAAGATAAAATTATTCCCTCCTCTCTAATCTTTTAACTAATTGCACTACTGTCATACCTTTAACTTTTCAGACAAATGTTCTGACTGAATTGCAAAAGTGGAAGCTTAGCTTGATCGAACATCACAAGCTTCAAATGAGACAAGAAAAAGAGAAACATGCTGCACATGTGAAACAATTGAGCAATGAGATGGAAAACATGAAGGAATTACTACATACTTATGAAATCTCTATTGGCAGGAAAGATGAGGTAGTAATTCAATTTCATAATTCAACAGTCCCTTTCTTTTTAAAAATATTCACACTGAGTTTTTGGGTCCATCTCTTTGAACAAAATTATTCTTGCAGCAAGTGACATAGAGAAGTAAATAATATATTTAGACTGTATGGTAGAAAAAGAATCAGTTTCTAATAGTGTTATCCATAATAACAATGGAAACTTAACATGTTACGTGTACATATTTTGCATTGTTTGCTTCTTAAATCTAGGGTCTGTGTTTGTTCCTTACTTATTTCACGAAGATCATACTGTCTTAGATGGTTCTTTTAGCTCTTACACTTTAAAAGCCTTTAATTTTTCAATGATTGTATTGGTTTTCTTGAATTTTAAATGGACAGCAGTCTCCTAAATGTTAAATTCTCTATTTTAGGATTCTTAGGAATTGTACATTTGTACAAATTCTAAGGATTATACATTTGGGGTCTCTGAGTTAAGCTCTTCTGCTATCAACAGTATCAACAACTTCAAAATTAACAAGAATTGTGGAAATGGATATAAAACTTTGGCAGTCCTGCAATCACATAACGTAATTGAATCCTCTTATCGCTGTTCTGAATTTTTAACCTTGTACTTGAGAACGCTTAATGGAGTTTGGGTTTTTAATTCCTATTTACCATTGCTTTATTTTTTAAAAAACGTCCACTGAAGGAGTTACAATATGGAGGAAGATGATATTCTGTGTCCATTTGGGAAACTGCATAATCTTCAGACCAAGCAAATATAGATGTTGTAACATTACAAAAACAGGATTAGTATAATATCATTTAACATATCTGCAGAGCCATAGTTTTTTCAGTGTATACCATTCAAACGTATCTAATTCTGTTGGATATCATTGTATGTCACTCCTGTTTAATGAACCATAATTCTTGATGATACTTTGAAGCAGTATTTTTTTCTGCTATCAAAGAAATTATTTCTTCAGCCAATTTTATAGTTTTTTTCTAAAAAAAAATAGTAATTTTCAATAGAAATTTGTTATTGCCACAACATTAACAGTAGGTGGCAGTGCTTCCATGTATCACACTATATTTATCAAAACTGCTGTATTCTGACATGGGCATAAGCTAAAGTCCATCAGCCTCACAAATACTATGAATACTGTAAATTCTTCTTTTCACTTTGTAAATCTCACAAATGCTTTTTAGTGGCAAAAATATACTAATTAACAAACCTGAATTTAGGCTAAGACTTCGAGCGTGTATCAACAGGTATGCAGCATCAATAGTTGATGTTTTATGTTAGTATATAACACTTTTTCAACAAAAGTAGTTTATTTATTTATATTCATTTTCTTTGCTTTCTATTTTCTTACTGATTTGTTGATAATTTATGCCAATTTACTTCTAATTTTAGATAAATCGTTGTTACATAGCTGGGACTATTCAGTTATTGTGAAACTGCGAAAAGTTAAAATTAGTCATATTTAAGCAGAGAAAAGTAGCTTATACTACATTCATTAACATACCGTATTATGAAGAACTCATTCTTCAAAATCTAGAGATGGATCAGCTTTAAATTACTTTAAATGTATCAAATTGACCTTTATTTGTTTCTGACTTTGATATTTTGAACACCTTAAACCAAGCTTTTGCCTAGTAATGCTTCATTAAACATTCTGAAGATTGACTGAAAGAGTTTGTATGAAATTCTGTACTGAAACAAAATAGGAGTTTTTTACTATTTGCTAGATAACTTTGTTGATTTAAGGGTAAACTTTATTTCAAGTATAATTCATTTCATTGGTATACGTTCAATAATTATTGCATGTAACATATGCAATGTAACATCTTAAGATATGTTAGCCTACGACATCTTAGAATATTGTTGCTCACAATCTTCATGCAGTAGTTAAAGTAAGTTTACATTAATCCAAGGAGTCCCAAGATTGGTCGCTATTGCCCATTGGAGTTGCTCAGGTGTGACTGAAGGCAGAATCCCACTTAAGAAGTTAGGCAAAAATATAGAGAAATACTCAGTGATTTGATGTACCCAATTTGCATCGTGTCTGATTTTTAATCAGGGAACTTCAGCTGTTTCTGTATTAAAATGTATTTAGAGATTGGTGGTAAGAGTCCCTAACTGCATTCTCTGTCCGGTAGGCCATCTTGCCTCTCAAATGTTTTGATTGCTATAGGCCTATATGATATCTTTAATGAGAACTTTTAAAAGAATAACAATTCGTAATCAGATTTTTTTAGTTCTTAGCGACTCCTTAGCTTGTTTACTCTGTTCAGACAATTGAATAAGCTTTCTGCAGATAAATTGTTTCTTTACACTTAATTTAATTAGTAATGCACTAGAACAAACTTCTAATGTAAACATTCCTGATTTATCAAAATTGTCTTTGAAATAAGTGATTCTTCTGACCTTATGGTACAGTAACATTTAATTATAGCACAGAAGCCTGCAGAGGTAGGATGAAATCATTCAGTTGAACTTTTCCTAAAACTACACAATGGAAGTGTTTGTACTGCAGTCTGAGTGTTGAAGCAACAGGAATTTTACTTCTGATTTGAACTCTAATTATTGTTTTCTGCTTGATTACTGTAAGGGGAAGATTCCGTAGAAAGCATCTGTTAAAAGCAAATGCTTTAAGTGAAAAATAACTGATGTATGAAGTACATTCTATTTGACTTTACGAAGATCATAATTATTGAAATAATGTTCATAAATATTTTTGCAGGTGATTACTAACTTGACCCAAGCATTGGAGAGGCAAAAGGAGAGAATAGAGTTGATGAGAAACTTTACACTGTGGCGGATTCAGCATGTTCAAGCCAAACAAGAAGTACGTGTGCAAAATAAAAATGCAATGAAAATGAAACCTCTGAACTCAAAAGGGTCAGAGTTGCTGTAGTTCCTCTTTCAGTTTGAAGAAGTCAGAGTTTCTCTTTTGATATGTTTGACGATGTCAGATAACAGTTTGAAAACATCAATTCTAAAAAGAATGCTGCTGTTGGAATACTCTCTGGGATGGAGAAAAAAGTCAAACCTGTTCTTGTCTTATATTGCTGCAATTACTGTGATCAGCTGACAGCAAATCACGACTGCTGACAGTATTTGCATTTTGTGCCAAGGAAATCTCTGTCTAAATTTCAAACGTGTTATGTTGTGATGTGACACAGTATCCCATTTTGGGGGGAAGCCATTTCCACAACTAGAATTTCAGCTGCCCTCTTTTTCTCAGGTTACCAAATCTTGAAGTAGCTAAGAGCTAGTCACACACAAAATGTTGGGCATTGCATCAGGCACATAACAGTAAACAGTCTTCACAGTAAAACTGAAGCATGACAGAAAAGAAGGATCCCGTGTCAAGACTGCAAACCTTTCCCATTCAAGGCTGTTAAAAAGGAGATGTATTTGGGACCTTTGTTCATTGGTACAGATTCCTGGCTACACTCAAGTTCATTGACACTATCCAATACTGCTGAATTGCAGAGAGGGGTAGCCTTTTCTCTTTTCCTTCCCTCCCATCTTAGAATTTACTAATAATTTACTAATTTCCTAACTCATTTCTTAAAAAATAATTTAATGCTGTAATACCTTATGTATGACTATTTTGAAATAGAGTAGACTAATAGAATTGTTTTAAAGGACTTTTTAAAGCGTCCTGAAGACTAAATTTATTTAAAAGATAGGTGGGTTTTATGCTAATCATCTGCAATCTTTGTGACTGCAGGTTTTATATGATTCCTACAGTGAAACAAAATGTGCCACATACCCACTAAATGGCTTCACACATGCATGGTTACACCATATATGTGAAGTGGTTGTTTAAATGTCATTAAGCTAAGAGTTAAAACACTGTTTTGTGTAACCTAGGAATTTGTCAATGTGGTTTTTCATACTGGGGATAGTAATGCTCAGTGACATGTGTGCAGGAAGAAATATTGAGCTATGCTATGTTTGTGTACCGCTTCACTGCAGCACGTGTAACTCAGTTTAGGCATTCCTACTGTGGTCTATGTAATAAGTTGTAAAACCATCATCCATGCTCTCTTGAGTACTTAGATTTTTAGGGAACTTGAAGTTGCATATGATGTGATTATATTTGTTCCCCAGGAATATGCAAATAGAATAGCAGATAGACAGTTCCGGACAGCTTTGATGAAGAAAGTATGGGCAGCATGGCGCTCTCTTAGTGAAGAAAAATGGAAAGAAAAAGTTGCAAAAGCCTGCCAATTAAGGGCAGAAGATGTCTGTGTTCAGCTCACCAATGATTATGAAGCCAAAATTGCAGAGGTAAAATAAGGTTTCTTTTTTCATTCTTTCTCTCCTTTACTCCGCCACCCCCATCCCTCCGAAGGATCTCTTTCTCAGTAAAGTTTAAAAATACAAGAACTTTCCAGCAGAACAGAGCTCCCAAGTACACAAGAAGATTTGGAGAGATTCAAGATCTCTACCGTGGTTCTAGATGTGATTTCTTTTTTCCCCTGCATCTGACGTAAAATGTTGCTGATCTGCACGCACAGGTGAAGTAAATTGAACTCCTCCTGAAATGAGACAAATTTCTATTTCTTCACCAGTAGGGATGGTATTTTTTTTCTAATTTTTTGGCTATGCATTTTGAGGTCTTACTAATGGAAATAGAAGACCATTGTTAGTGTTATGAATGATCATGATGAGTACATTTTTTTCCTGTAATAGCTGCTCTGTTAAAGGCTGAATTTAAGTTTGGGTTCGCCTCCAGCTTGCCGATTAAGCTTATTAAAGAATTTTCAGAGCATAAGTTGAAGTTATCATTGTGTGCATTGGGGCACAGTAAGTAAATAGACTTTTAAAATGTGTGTTTTAAAAGCTTTGTATTTTAACAAGACGTTAAACCTAGAGTTTTGAGAACAGGCTTACCAAATGTTGCTTACCAGCACAAAAACAGTGAGTTACAAAGGTAACTTGGTCTGTCTTTTCTCAGCATTTTTAGTTTATTACAGTAACTAGAAAAGAGAGATTGTTGATGACGGTTCACCCTATGCTTAAATAGTTTTCTGGGAGAACTTGTTCTTCTGTTAAGGGAATCCATGTTTCTGCAGAAATCTAGCCTGTGCCAGATGCCAAACTTCTAAAAGACAAAACCTTGCAAGATGAATTTCTGCTTAGCTGCTTAGGTAGGATCTTTCAGTACTTTCGAATGCACTCGTGTCCTTGGTATGCTGTAGTACAAATACTGTGCTGTAGTACAAAGAAATGAGAAGTGGCTGTTCATCTCTAGTGAACCAGAGATTTTGGTGTGAAAATGCTTATTTTTGTAAATGTAGTAAGTGACTTACAAAGCTAACTGAGGAATATGTTTGTAGTTTGCATTCAGAAGTGCAACACAGCTCTTTCCTTACGCTCTTTCGTAGCTAACTGCTGCTTTGGAACAGACAAAAGCTGAGATTCTGCGACTGCACAGTGAAAGAGAACAGTATGAAGACACTATGAAGAAAGCCTTTATGCGTGGTGTATGTGCATTGAATCTGGAAGCAATGACCATGTTTCAGGGCAAGGACAGTAGGACAGATCCTGGTCAGTATAAAAAGCAGCTCCAGTCTGGCAGTGTGTATAGGTTTTTGTTGGGGTTGTTTGTTTGTGTTTTGTGTTTGTTTTAAAGAGTTCCTCCTTTTCTCTTTTTTTTTTTAATTTTATTTAATATGAGGAGTTATGGCAATACAGCATTTATCAAAATCTTACTGCTTTAAAAAGTCCTTTTGAATATGTTGAGAAATATTCTGATTCTGTAGTTGAAATGTGGAACAAGTTCTCTTCATCCCTTGTTGCTGGGAGGATGGTAACCTGCAACTGAAGGCAGAACAAGAAGCCAGGGATGGCAAACTTCTTAAAATACTGTTGAAGATTGCCCAGAATTCTGTCAGCACCTGGGTTACGGGCAGGTGAGGGGGGAATGCTGGGAAACCTTCCTCTGTTCTCTGGAATCTCAGGGTGCAATGAATCTTCTTTTCCCGGACAGCTCTCCCTTCTTTCTTAATACTGCCTTTTAATGCAAAAAGGGCAAGTTAAGTCTCCCAGGTTCTGTGTTTAGTTGGAGTTCTGTGCCAGAACAGGAAACACCAGTGTAGTTATATCGGCAGCACACTCATAAAACTCGCATAGCTACACAAAAAAGAGCTGCACACCCTTACTGAGGTAATGAAATCTCCCTCAGTGTGAGACGATCTGTAGCAGCAGGGGCACAGTCATGCTGCTGCAGCAGTCTACATGAAAGAGAAAACAGCTGTGCCAGCAGGAGTGTCACAGCTGTACTTGTGGCTTAATAACCAGCTGTACTGGCAGCAGGTGTTGATGGCCTTAGATGAGTCACTTCAGTTGCTAAACTTAACAATCTTAGACAATAAGTTTGTGAACTACTTCAGAGAAATTCCTCCCCAAAAATGCGTGCGTGAAGAGGAAATAAAAACCTGAAAAAGGTATTAGAGGACACTTACCTGAACAGCTAGCTGAGCCTGTTAAACATGTGCGGTATTTGTGCAGTTGCTTAGGAAACCAGAATACGACACTGGCTAAGCACAGTAGCTGTGTGCTAGTAAAAACATAGGAACAGGATCTGGGGAAGGTCAAGAATGAATGTTTTCTTGAAGATACTGTGTTTGGGAATAAAGTTACAGGGCATTGCCCAAGTGTTTTTTTTTTACCATGTTATAGCTTAAGAACTACTGTCTCTTGAAGCTTTATCTTACATTTGTTTATTGTTTTCCAAAAACATGCAACAGACAGTGGGTCTCCCTAATGATGATGGGTGACGAAGTTGTGTGAAATAGCAAAGGATTTTTTCTATAAACCTGTAAAGAAGAGGGTAAGTAGGAAGGAGATGAAGAAAACTGAGCTCTAGAGCTGCCGTGACCAGCTGCTGGGGTTCGTGGACCAAACATTTTGCTTGATTTTTACTATGAAGCAGGAGCTCATACTCCACACAGGCAGAGTACCTGGAGGTTTTTGCTGTGCTGGACAAGGCTGGGGTGCCTGTACCCAACTTTTTGCGTGTCCAGCATCATGCTTTTTAATTTCCCGTGGTCAGTGAACCTCATCAGGCTTCATAACATCTCACAGTCTCTGTTGTCCTTTGTCCCATGCCTGCCACCTTCTTACACTGCCTTCCCTGTCCCATGCAAACTGTCTCTTTCTTTCTGCAGCCAGACAGTGCTTTTAAGGAAGTTAGTTACATAATTATTTAGTATGGTTGTACAACCATTTATTTGCATTCTTCCTCAGGTATAACAGAACAGTGATCAGGACAGTGGGATTTTAAACATCAGATTAGATGATTATTATGATTTATACTAGTCTTGTAACCTGTGGACGTTAAAACTTCCATGTGCCACAGTCACTCAGTGATTCTATATTTATATGAACACTGCAGTGCCACCTACTGACATTGGAAATAAAAGCAGAATTTGATCCCTTTACAGATTTATTATTATTAGGTTATTATAGTGTACATTTAATATACATACAATGTGCAAATAGCATACATATATATTGTAATGCAGGTTATTAATAGTGTGCAAGTATCACAACGTTAATGGGTCCATAGCATTTATAGTCAATGCTGATGGTCTAAAATCTGACTGTTTTACTGACAGATTATTTTTTTTATATTATTAAGATTATTTTTAACCTCTTTATGTATTTAAAGGAACATTGAAGCCACAAGAATTCATGAATTTTTACTTTAAAAAACCTAACACTGCTTTTTTAAGTAACATAGATCAGATCTGATAGGTCCTATCTGTGCTTAAGGTTAATGTGTGTGTACATACATATATATGTACAAATGCGTATTCTGGCATACTTTCACTTTTGAAATCGTTGAGTATTGCACCAATTTCAGCTACTTTACTTATATTTTTCCTGCTCGCTTCAAGAGGGGGAAAAAAAAAACCAACACAACAAAACACAACTACCACATGGTGTCACTCTAGTCCCTGGGATGAGCAAAGTTCCCTTGTCCTGCAACTGCTGCTAGCATCATCTGCTTCTGA
Organism: Stercorarius parasiticus; assembly: GCA_013396915.1. NCBI lineage: Eukaryota > Metazoa > Chordata > Aves > Charadriiformes > Stercorariidae > Stercorarius > Stercorarius parasiticus. The sequence goes on from VWZL01003086.1 coordinate 136,159, forward strand.
AACAGGAGAGTAAATAAGAATACCTCTCTCTTCTTCCTTTAAGGAAGTTTGTATTCTAAAGGAAAAGGCTGAAACTGCTTGGAAAAGATACAGGGCTTAGGTCTGCAGATCTGAGCTCCCCAGGATGTCTGAACTGCGAGACAAAAGAATCCTGGACAGATTTTATGCAAGCTCAGGCTTACCCAGCTGGTGGGGGGAGATGAGAGCTGTAGGGCACCCGCAGATCGTCCCAGCCCCACAGCCAGGATGTGGCCAGTGTCCAGCCGTTGTATGTGGAAATGAGATGCTGCTGAGCATGATCTCCTTGAAATTGCAGTACATTCTGAGAAAAGTTAAAATAACATTTTATTTTACTGATGGTGAACACCCTTAAGGATCTTACGCCCTTCCAGAAGTCCAGTATGGATGGCCTTTCTGTGTTTTGCTGCTCTCTACCTGAACTGGGTTTTGGCCCTTAGCATAAGAACAGCTCTTGCACTCTGGATTTAGTATTGGCGAGCAGTACAGAGAACCTCAGTTCTTTACACTGCAAGTATGTGACAAGTGCTACAGGGATTTTGAGGCATAACAGAGAAACAAGCCCTTTGGGAAATATTATTTCCGAGCATCTGAAAAGAAGGGTCAAATACAGGAATTTGTGTGTGTGTGTGTATATACACACACCCCCCTATAAAGAACAGGCTGATCCTTTTAATTAGATTATAGGGAAATCTCAAAGGAATAGTAAAATTTTTACTGTGATTTATGTCTTTTTTTCCCCCCTTAGGGTTTGCTAGATTATGTGCTGATCCATTACTTTATTTTTCTAATAATAGATACAGGAAGTAGGAGAAATGATAATGGTACCATTGTTGCAGGAAGGCTACCTCCTTCACAATATAATCCGCCCTCACCACCACCTCCACCAGCAACTGCTCTTCAAATGGAAGACATGGTAAGTGTGTAGCCGGAACAGAACTGTATTTATTAATGACAAAAATGAACTTCCTTGGCTGGAGCTTTTTAAAAATAAATGCCACATCCCACGAATTGAAGGGATTTGAAGGCAGTCTAAGTGTAAAAAGAAACCTATGGGTATGTTCAGACTGCACTGTGTAAATGAAGTGACTGGGGCACAGCTGCCGTGACTTGCTATACTTTCATTAAGCTCTATTTTTTCTTTTAGTGCAAACACTTTAAACTAATGAAGACAAGGTCACTATAATAAGCAGAATTTGCTTTCTAAGGTTCTTTCTGGAAAAAAGCTGTTAAGAGTTTTTTTTTCAAAAAACCTGAGCTTAATATAATCTGAAAAGAAGAAAAGCTTCTTTTTTAAGAGTGTAACATATATAGACGCTGAGGGAACTCAGCTTATTGTCCTGTCATGTCAGCTTGGCCAGGTCATTATCCAGTAGCTTAGATGTTCTGGTCCTGCCCGGGAGTCATCCTGAAGACGTTGCCACTGTGAAAAAATTTCATACTAGAGTACAGGTTAGAACAGCGAAGATGTGCTTGCCTCTTTTCATTTTTCATTCTAATAGTATCAAATGTTATTCTCACTGTTTCTACAGTTTTTAGACAAGTATTTTTAAGTTAGAAAACAGTAAAGCTAGAGATGAAGTACCTGCAAAGAAGTTAAATTTAGAATGGTGATGGGAATAGCCAAAAAACTGACGGAATAGTCAAAAAACTGAGTAACACTGTATTTTCTAGAAAGTTATACTCATTCTTTGTAAACTCTGGTTTCATTCACAGTTTTCTACCCACCTGGGTCATGCAAGCACTTCTCAGACCAGGCTAGATTCTGATTCTCCAGTAATCCTCACTAGCACAGCTGCAGGATCTGTTGTGGCATCAACTCAAAAACTGGTAACATGCTAACATTAACTTTTTTATTTCTTAAGGCATAATTATGACAAATATTAGTTTGGATATCGTTGTTTCCGCATTTTTCAGAGCAACACAAGTACATAGTTGAAAGTGCCATCGAGTTTACATAGCTGTGTGAAGACACTAGCTTGCAAATGCGCATTAATGTTACAGAAACCCATTTATGCTAGAAGCAATTTTAAATCATTTTTGGAGAGGAGAAGGAGAAGTGTGACAAAATGAAGAACAGAAGAGTGCACGTACACTTATGTATAGTGCAAGAGGAACAACTGGCATTTCACATGATACAATTTTGTTACAGAAATAATATGCTTTGCTTTAGCATCCTGCTGTTCAAAATACCTCTCTCATTCCCTCTTCTGTATTTATTGTTAAACTGTCCCTTTTACTTTTCTCCACTGTCTTCTGCATTGCTCTCCTTTCTTTTTCCCATCTGATACATTTTGCTACCAGCTGTCAGAGAAAGATGCAGCATTTTACTGCATGGAAGGTTTTTTGTATCTGCTGTGTCGCTGCTAGAAAGATTTTCTAGCCTTACTCCCCTCAGGATAGAAGTCACTCGCTTGAAACGCTGAATCATACTTAGAGAGGAAAAAGATGGAATAAACCAGGTTGCAACTATTTGGAGCAAATTCAGTCCCCTATAACATAACTGGATTACCGGCAAAATCCTGTGTTCTGTTTAAGCATGTGGCTAATAAAACTAGGCAGACATACTAGAGCATTATAGATACTATGTTCAGAATTTTTTACCAACTAATACTTAATTTATTTGTAGCCCATGGCGAAAGTAATAACATCTGCTCAACAGAAAGCAGGAAGAACAATCACTGCTCGAATCACGGGCCGAGCTGATATGGGCCAAAAAGCCAGAATTTGTGGTAGTTTAGCGGTGATGGGTGTTGCTCCACCCATGAGTTCAGTCATTGTTGAAAAACATCATCCAGTCACTCAGGTAAGTCAGAATTATGCTTGTAATAGTATTCTTATTGCAACACATCTGGCAGTAGCTTAAAGAAAAACGACCATCATGAAGAGGCATTAGGCAAGGCTTAGACTTGAGGCCTGTTTAAAGTAACAAACAGTACTGTCTTTGGGCTGGGTAGAAGGCAGTGGTGAGGAGAGGAAATAGATATTGCCACTTTAATCTGTTTGTCTTGTTTCTGTAGTAATTATTTCACAGGTATAGTAGTCTTAGCTGTCTCTTGGCCAACTCTTCTGGGAGTCTTCATCTTTGTAGAAAGGGTCAGTTGGTATAGCAATGTTTGGTGTCATCACCATGCAACCACCACTTAAACACAAGCATAACGGTGTATAACAGGAAGAGTGACTGAACCAGAGGTGGTAGAGATACAGATTAGCCTGACAGGCTGAGTGTAGCAAATTATTGGGGGTAAAAAAGTAAAACCCTTGTCCAGAAGCAATCAAATTCATCAAGCCTGCTGCTTGTCGTATTTTGAGTCCTACTCCTCCCACTTATCCTGAAGAAAACACTGAAATAAGTGCATTAAAAGGGTATGAAAGCAACATACAAGACTGTAAACAGTGGCCTAAATGGCCTAGGCAGTCGGTGCACTTTTAGATCAATCTGAGCAAAAAATGGTTTTAACTGGAGTTGTATGAAACAGTTGAAGAAGGTTTTTTTTGTATTTTAACCTGTAAAGTAGGATCTGAGTTTTCTCTGCACTATCTGAAAGTCCAGTTTCTCTTCAGTGATACTGCCAGAACAAGCAGAGCTCCATGAGGTCCCTCAGCTTGAGCTGGAGTTACTGGTAATTGTCTGTGTGAGGGATGTTCTGCTTTCACTCATTTCCTGTGGTGAATCAGAGCCCTGTGGCAGGCTGCACATAGCTTTTGAGAATTTGGGGTCCTAAGGAGAAATTCATATTTAAATTGTATGTCCTTAAGGGTTTAGAGGTTTGGTGTGAGACTTCTTTCATTAAGAACAATTTCTGGATTCAGATTGTGTGACCAGTGTAACAAGTAAAGTATCTGAACTACTGTACCAAAAACTATCTTGTAAAAATGTAATAAATGTGACAGTCTTAGACATATATTCCATATACTCTTTCTGCAAATAAATGCCTAAGTGGAAGTCAATCAGATGGAATTATTTCTCTTGAATTAATCTGACAGAGGAGCATTTACCTTGATTAAAAGAAGAATGACTAGAGTTTATTGCAGTAAGGTGGCTATTTTTCAGGGCAGAAAATTCATTGTTGTTAAATAAATACAAACCTCTTCCTTTCAGATACTGCCTCATAGCAAATACTGAACTTCAAAAGGAAGGTTGGCATGATTAAGTTAGGACTACAGAGGAAAATTCTGAACAATTTGGTAAAAAAAGAAACAAACCAACCTTGAAATAAGATTGAGGTGATAAAAGCTCAGGGTACCTAGTTATTTGGAAGTAAATTACTGGTAAGGAAGGAAAAAAATTACTCATTCTGCTAAACTAACCTTTTTTTTTTTTTTTGAGAAGAGTCTTTCAGTGTGCTCTATTGCAAACCTTTCTGTTTAAACTACAGTTCACTTAAAGGTATTTTAATGGGATTTTTTTTGTACTGTTAAGTGTTTTGATGTATTTGATTACTTTTCAGCAAACTATATCTCAAGCCATTGCTGCTAAATATCCTCGAACTGTGCTCCATTCTTCTGGTTCTGCCACTGTGAGACCTGCAGGACAAGTTGGGCGAATGCTTCAGGGCCAAACTCATACCAGTGTTCAGTCAATAAAAGTTGTTGACTGAGTGAATATCCTTCTCACCGGTGGGGGGTTTTATCAAGGTACAATTTAATCCTCTTCTCAGTCTTTTCAGATTTGATGTAGCAAGGCCTAAAGTATGTATCATGTTTTTACTCTTTTCTAAAAAAAATTTTTTAAAGTAAAAGTGCTTTTATAGTAAACATCTGGAGGGGGAAAAGAACTTGAAGTGTTGTTCTACCTCCAAACTATTCGAGAACTTATTTTATTAAGATAAACACTTTTTATTTAAGGAATCTTTTGCACACTTTTAAATAAAGGATAGAACGTGATTTTTTTTTTTGTCTGAATCTCTTTATTTAGTCCCAGTGTTAGTAACATCTACTTTGAAGTGAAAATAAAATTTATTTTTGTTACATATGCTTTTAGTTGCTTGTGCAACTAAGTGTAGTTGACATGCATTTTAATTATATCCTACAACAGCATGCTTAAATGGAGAGTAACAGGGTGGTATCCTTCACACCCAGGGTGCGAAGGATAGGGCCAGGTGAAGTGCTGAGTCCACCAAATTGTTAAACATTCTCATTTTCCAAGCTAATGTTGCAGAACTTGATGCATACCTGTCAGGATCTAATAATTTGTGACCTTAGATCCCTAATTCCAAAAACCTGAGGATTTACCAGTCTGTTTTTCGTATTCCTGTGATGCACTGCAGCCAAGTCAAAACAGGTTGCACACAAGAGGGCAGTTAGGTGTAAGACTTCAGACTACGACACAGATCATAATCTTTTTAGTACAAAGAATAAGATTCAGTACAAAATAATGCTAGCTATATAGAGATAGACAAGGCAATTCAGTTCTTCCATTACATAATAAAACTATTGCTATTTTGTTATTGAGAAGGCTACAAAGATAGAAATTTTACAGTAATTCAGTTATGAAATATATTCAATAATGAGAAAACCTTTTAACATGTTCAGCAATACACTACCAAATATTAGTTCAAGACATGAGCAAGAAATAGGTAACTAATTGCTAGATGTGTTAAGTATTAAATATCAAATGTTCTTTTTTGAGTATGTATACAAGGTTGTACCATGCCAGCCACACATGGTTTTAGTGTATTTTCACTGCATAAATCAAATGCTGAAAAAGAAAGACTTGTCCTAATCCTAGCACTAATTAAACAAGAGGAAAGCCTTCTTCAGACAGGAACACTGTAATCCTAGCAAGACTTTATAAAAACCTGAATCCCAAATGAGGCCAGGTGCCAACCTATTTCTGGAAGTGTTGATTTATATGCATAATTTTCACTTATTAAATTTAATTTCTTTCAGGTAGAAAACATATCATTTACATTTCATGTCAAACACAAAATAGCTTAATTTGCAGTTCCAATAGGGAATTAGTGTATCAATGTTAAGCCAGGTGTAGAAATTTTAGGGGGGTGGTTCTTGGTTAGCAGCAGGTTAGCATAAATTACCAGCCAGCTATTCAATCTTAAATTCTTTGAATCAGTGTATAGCAAGTATATTAGAAAGAACTAACCCGTATTTCAGGACTGCAAGTTCTTCTAGCTTGGAAAAAGTCATACAACTTCAAAATGGGTTTTTGTTTCCAGAAAAGTTATTATTTGTATTTGAAAGTCACTTTCCATCTGGCATGTAATTCCATCATATATGCCGTGGTTTTTTTGATGAATTCATGAAATTGCACATTTTCTGGAGTCCGTATCAGGGCTACTTGTAGCTCTGATCTTCTCTGTAAGGTAGGAGGAGAAAATATTTGCTTGATATGCTCTGCTTTTTACAAGGTCAGACTAATCTAACGGACGGATGGCCAATCACATTTTAATCATGTTTGCAGGAGAAAGGGAAGAGTGTTTGCACATTTTTATCTTCCTTCAGAAATCTCAAGTCTCATTTAAATGTTCTTCCTCAAGCAACCTCACCCCCCAGCAAGGGCAGAGTCCCAGAAAGGAAGAGAGTATCCTCCAGCTCTGCCACGGTCACACCGTCCCAGCCCAGCAGGGACCTCAGCACTGCACTGCACTCTCACAGAGGACACTGAAATGTGCTCCATTTACCACAAAACAACTTACCGGCTAAAGACTGAAATCCTGCTTCCACCAGATCTTCATATATATGCTTGACAGGATTCTGATGAGCCAGCAATATACCATGAAGCCAGATGAGCAACATTCTGTTTCCGTGTTCCTTATAACTTTTTTTGCCTATGCAATACACAAAGTAGTGTATTTTGTGCTTTTGCACTTTCAGAGTTCCAAGAGGTTTTAAAACCTACTAATTTACTCTTTTATTTCCTTTCTCACCTACAAGCAAAATGAAGACCGAGACTTCAGACAAAGATTAAAAAAAATTCTAGCTTTATCCTAAGGCTCCTGTAAAGGGAGGAAAAGGAAGCTAATACATCTTAAAATTGTTTTTTTTCCTTTCATTTTTCCTCAACATGTGGAAATATAACCTATAGTAGTAGTGAACAAGTACAACGCATGATTTAGGAGTATTGCTTTCCCAGCACTTGAGATGCCCGAAACCAGAAACTGCTCTTTCATGGCAGCTGTGAGGACAAAGCATGGACAAGGTCTCCCTGTGTCACAGTCTTCCTTGAGTCCTCACTTGCAGTGTGACCTGCAAGACCCTTCCACGCTGCTCACTGTTTCTATTCTTGATTTCCAAAGGTGAAGGTTCTTTCAGGCCAAGAGGGAGAACAGAAATGGCCTCACTTCTCAGGAGCCAGGGACAAGGCTTGTACCCATTCACTGCTCTTTTTCATAATTTCTGTAAGAGCAGCATGGCCAGCATGTATCTGTGATACTCTCATAGTTTAAAAAGTAACTCTGGCTTGTGGGTTTTATAGCATATATATTACATCTAGCCATTTAGCTATTGTTACCTGTCCATTGTTCTTCAATAGCTTTAATTTGTTCATCTGTGAACTTCCAGAAGAGGGCCAGTTTTTTCCATTCCTGGGGTTTTAACTGGTTGTATGCTAGATACCAGAGGGAGGAACGGATTTGCTTGGTCTGTGTGCTATGATCTTGTTTGAAGGACAAGCCGAAGTCTGACCCACCATCACTATGAGCTAGATGTTCCTGAAAAGAAAGCAGATGATAATTTTTGTAATGAAGCCAGGAACCTTTGCTTAGCAAGCAGTCACCGTGTCCTGTACAGCTTGTGACCCGTGATTTGCTCAGTGCAGGTAAAGGAACCACGTTTGGCTAGTAGAGCACTTTGGAAGATGTCTTGTCATGAATGATATTGTTACAGTCTTACTAACAGAACAGAAACGAAGCCCTCCTGTGTTTATTGCTATGTCTTACTAAGTTAAATGCAAAATAAACCATGTTGTCTGACACTTGATGCACAATAGCAAGTAACAGCAGGTACTATGCCAGCAGGCTGTGCTCCTTGGCTCTGCTTTATATGTCACATTCTGAACATGGTTGGGTTTCAGCCACAGTTCTTACCCTTTCCTCTTGCTTCTCAAAGTGCTAACCTCTCCCTGAGAAGAGGCGAGGCACCATCAGCATGGTGCTTGCTCAAGCTCTTCCCTCCTCTGCCTCATCAGCTCCACTTGGGTGAAGTGGTGACTACCAGGTCATTTGATGGCAGCATGAGCCATTGGGTTTAGTGTGCGGAGCCCCGTTCAGCGAAGTGTCTTAGGGACATGCATGTTGAACCTGGATCTAGTTTTATTGCCTGTATAAGCAAAATCAGATTGGAACCAAAACCTCAAGCATTTTACCCTGATGTGATGTTGTTACCATATGCATGGCTCACCTGAAACAGGAGTGATGGGGTCACTTCTTCTTCTTTGGGCACCTCTGCAAAAACCACATCTAGTAGTGATTTCAGCCCTAACTCAGCGGTGCCCAGGGAAAAGCCTCATTCCTTGTGTAGGTAAGCTCAAACTACTTTTATTTTTCATTTTGTTTATGTGCTAGCCCTGTTTCAAATGAGTCTCCAAAGTGAAAAATGCCTTCAGGAAGTTGATACAGGATTACAAAGCAGATACTAAGCAAAAAAAGAATGGGCAGCATGCCACATTTTAAAAGTGCTAAGCATAAAATACTCCATTCCAGATTAAATTCAGAAAAATACAACATAGTTATTTCCTAACCGTAGGAGAGTCTTGCAAGAAACAAGAAAAATCATCTTAGTTCAGTAACTAAGCATTGTCATGTATGTTTGATTCCATTTTTCTGGGGCAGGCTTTATTTCATGCTTCCTGACACATGCAGGGTGAGGTTTGGGACATTCTACAGGACACCTTCAGGCTCTCCCTGGTTCAATGTTTCTCTTATGAGGTTTAAAAAAAAAAAGGGAAAAAAAAGAAAACCACAACAAAAAAAAAAAAACTATTTCTCTTCCTTTTGCAGCAGCAGAGCTTCTCTCTGCTGCGAATTGTGTGTCTGGGCAATGGCAGAGTGGGACAGTAACAGCAACCCTCAAATCCAGTCAAAAACAGCATGGGTGATGACAGAGAAGTGTTGGGTAGAAGCAGTTAATAGAAAAAAGGGCAAACGGGGAGAAGAAGACACAGACATTGGTATCACGTGCGCTTCCTCACAGCAACATGACATTTCCTTTTGTACCTAATGCCTTGTCATAGATGATAAGTCAGCTCAATGTAACAGAAAGTTCTTACAATAGTGGTTCAAAACGCTGCAGTTTCGTATATAGTAACACCATCCAAGCAATGTCATATTCCATAACTGTAAGATCTAAGCTGCTTCCCAAAGGCTGTGCTCTTAGCTTCAGGTAATGGCATACTAATGCTTATGTTTCTATTTCCCAACATCTGTGGAGCTCTTGCAGAAAACCATCTGCTTAAACATCTTTTCTTCTCCTCAGGCAATTCAGTAAACAGTGCCAAGAGGTTAGGAGCATTACCGCCTCACTGCTGTCAGACTTGTCATGTCCTCTCTGGCAACAGATCACTTCTAATTCCCCTTTAAGCCAAAAGAAACAGTATTGTACCTGACAACTCCAGCTGAACTGATGCAAATCAAATATGCACAACGCAGGGAGTTTGTAGAGGTGTTTTTCATAGAATGTGTTGGGTCAGAAGGGACCTTTAAAGGTCACCTAGTCTAACCCCCCTGCAGCAAGCAGGGACATCTTCAACTAGATCAGGTTGCTCGGAGCCTCATCAAGCCTGGCCTTGAATGTCTCCAGGCATGGGGCCTCCACCACCTCCCTGGGCAACCTGTTCCAGTGTTTCACCACCCTCATTGTAAAGAACTTCTTCCTAATGTCTAATCTAAACCTACCCTGCTCTAGTTTAAAACCATTGCCCCTCGTGCTATCACTACATGCCCTTGCAAACAGGGCGTTCTTCATGATAATTAATCTATATATGTGATTTACCAGCACAATGCCCTGTAACATTAAGTGTTACAAATTTGGACACGCAGAGTCGGAGTGGTGTGGTAAAAATGGCTAATTCATGTGCCCGCACTCGGGCAGGATCAGTACGCTTATACGGCCCTGGTAGAAACTTGACTAACCTGATAAAACAAACGCTCCCTAGTAGGAGGCAGGAATGAGAATGAAGTTACAGATTTGTGTGGCAGCTCAGCAATGAAAGTGCAAGAGCTGACAGTCAAGTGAATTCCTTTCACCAGTCCTTTTGCCCTGGTTTGCTAGCTCTGGTGCTCACAGAATTATTTGCTCTTCATCAATAAACTGTGTTAGCATCTTTCTTCTTGTGCAGGTTTTAGGGTGGATGCTGCAAGAGATGTCTTTTACTGCCTCAAGAGGACCAGTCTCCAAGCAAAGTATTTGAGAGAGCTTGGGGATTTTAAACTGTATTGTGTCAAAACCCAGCAAATTTAATCAGTTCTCAGGGAGCCCATATAACCCTATGGCTCCGTACAAGAGAAACTAAGCCAATGCAAGACTGGTTTATGGAACATTAATATGCCTTAAAATGGACCTTCACCATCCTATGAAATAACTCCCTTTCATCAAGTGTGTAGGTATCGCAGGTTCTTTGTGGCTCACTGCTACAACTGTCATTGATGGAATAAATAGACTTTCTCAGAATTCTGAATGGTCCCAGTTAAGACCTGGTAACACGAGACATCCTGAATTTTCAAGACCCATTTGGGCTGGGCCTGAGTTTCAAGGCACGTCTCTAGAATGGGCCTCACCAGCAGCCCAGCTCCAAAAACTCCTTTAATTTTAAGGGGTACTAAGCTTAGCTTTTCTTGTGCAGACACTCACCACCTACAGAGTGTGTACAGATTCATAAGTGACATGGGATAGTCAACGCAGGCCAAAATATTTGTCATCTACACTTCAGTACATCTGACTCTCAGCCCTTTAGGGGGAGCCATCACTAAGCAAACTGTTTAAATAACAACTAGGGAAAGGTGGTTAGAAATTCAGACAATCTGGGGCCAATCTAAGCCATGTCCTTCACACTTATTGCCTGGTTCTTTCCCGTTTCATTGATTACATTTTATAATTAACACACATTAAACAGAAGAGGGAGCTCCTGCTGAAGCAGCTGAGCCCTTACTAGAAAAGGAGTGACAGACATTTGCACTCCTCCATTTTTCAACCACAAATTCTGCTGTCCCAAAGGAGACAGGTATTAACATGGATTCAGGTCATCCCAGCCCTGATGCCGATGGCACAGCTTGAATTCCGTCTCCCTCCAGCTCTTTATCTCTGTATGTGCAGCATGATGCAGGAAAACGATAAGACCTGCCTAAAATTTTACAGCTAGTCAGGAATAAATCCCAGATGGGGTAGAGAGCTTCCTGTTCCCAATCCTAACCTCAGTTTATCAAGGCCAGTCTTGCAACCTACCAAAAGGAACCACCTCAGGCAAGAGGCACTTCAAGAACAGAATCGGCTTTTCACTTATAGTTCTTCTCAGTGAAATGAAAGATGTCTCTTACCTGTTTCATGGCATAATACCTTTCTGCTTTAATGATCATATCTACAATGAGGGCGTGATTGCTCCTTGATGCCACAGCTAGTGCAGTTTTGCCATGCTGAAAACAGAGACAGTGAATCAGAACATTATCTGATATACATGAGGATAAGTATATCATAGAAGAAACACAGGAGCTTCATTGACAGAGCCCCATCCCTTTGTTCCAAGAAAAAGTATTACTACAATTTTATGGCTTCAGGGCAGCTACAAAGTTCTATGTTTCGTGTGAGCTGTATTCCCTCAGCCCAGAGGTGGTCAATTTTTCCCCTTCACTGGCCTCCCCCTAAAGAATTTCTGGTGAGGTACAGCCGCTTTCAGAAACCTCCTGCACTCAGACTGCTGCGCAGTTCATACCAGCTCGCACCCTCCAGTCACTGCTACCAAGTTCATGCGAGCCCAGGCATCCACAGGCTGAAAACTACCACAAATACAGTTCATTCCCGTGTTACGGTTAAACTGGCATTTCAGATGGATAGGCTGGCAAAGTTGGAAGCCTTCAACTTTAAGAGAAAACCTGCATCTTGTTTTGGATGTAAGAGCAGCTCGCTCACAGAATTAAAAGAGGGTGTGGGAATGACTTTCTCAGGACAACTTGAAGTGAGCACAACTGAAGGTGATGTTTCATGGGTAGTACAGGCAGTGAAAGGAGTTAAAAACCATTGCTTTAATTCCAGCTGCAGAGTTCAGTCAATCTGAACCCATCTCTGCTATCAGCACTTTGATGTAAAGGCATCTCAGTGGCCCTACAGGGTTCTCTCTGCAATTGTCCAGTTCTCTGCAACTGTCTGTTTTCAGCAAATTTGCACTGAGTGGAACTGCCTCAGATTTAAATATTTGGAGTATTCTCCATGTATCAAGTGCTGGGCATTCTAGAAAATTAGACCTGAAAGAAGCCAACTCCTTAATTAGAAGGTTCAGTAATTAGATTATAAGGCATTTCAACTCTCCAGCTCTTATAAACTTCCCTGATATATACCTTTTGAGTTCTAGCTCCTGGCTATGCTCAAGATCACTCTAATTAGCCTGTTTTTAGAAAAGCATCACATTGGAAGCCAAGAAATTTACATTTCTTAAAATCTTTACAGCATAGACATACTTTATATGTGAAGAGTCCAAAGACCATAGAAGTTCCTTGGGTCCCACGTCTGGAAAGGTGCTCTGCATCTCGCAGGGAGATGGAGGGGGTGGAAGAAGGGGGTGTTTCTGGCCTCTGGCAGAATGGCCACTGGCATCCTGCGTGCACATGTAGCACGGAAGTCTTGCACACAGGGAGCACCTTTTGCACTACCAATCACAACCAACAGCAATTATATCTGTAGATGGGAGGGAGAGCTCCCATTCCTGAGCTGTAACAGCTTGCAACTTGTGCAAGATGCATGGCATGCTCTGGAGACCCAGGACTCTAGCTGTGGGGGCACAGAGGCCAGGAAACCACTGTGCAATTAAAGCAGGCTCCCCTTTTACCTGACTTCTGTTCAGCAAGGATGGGAACATTTTTGGCATCTCAACACCAGTTCAGTTCAAAGAGTGCTGTACTTGTGAATGTTCCCAGCGGTGGCATGGCCTCAGGGGTCATCCAGCAAACAGGAGAGGGAAACGCTACTCCAAGAAATAAAACCAAGGCAGAAAGGTGACAGAACTTGTGCTGGCTCAGAGCCATTCTCACAACATGCCCTGAACTCTTGTCAACACTGCTGTAACACCAGGGCACTATGCAGCCCAAAGGCTTGCAAGTGCTTAAGGTCAAAACAGGCAATAAGTAGTTTTCTGTGCCTGCCAATGGCTAACGTGGGCAAGATTTCATTCTGGGTTAGCCCGTATGAGAACTGCAGCTCTCCAGCTAGTGTAAGGCATGACTCTGAATGGGAAGGCTTAACTGCTGCAGTTATGCAGCATCTTACCTCAGCCTCCCAAAACACATCATCTGCGTCATCTACACTCAGAGCCGTGAGCCTCACATTAGGCTGCGGAAAAATGAGATGATTCTTGTCCATAAAATTTTACTCCTTATCAGGACAGTTTTGTGAACGAAAATTACTTTTTAAAATTACTGAAGAGCTAGATTTTGTTCATGATAAAACATCAAAGCTGTTGATTCAGTCATACAGAAAATCAATATAGTGGTAACAGTATAAAAAGAGGAAGATCAATCTTGCAGTAATTCAGCAAAATTTGTAAAAATTTCATTTGGTACTCTGTCCTTTCAAAAGTGTTTCACCAGAGACTCTGCTTTGGTACTTTGTCCAGCCATTGCCATTCTTGCCTCAGTCTTTCCAGGCTGAACATCGCAACAAGGTCTAAACACCCACCTGAACGGATCTGGGACGGCTTCTCAGTGACATGGCACCATCATTTCCAGATGGCCCAGAGTGCTAAAGGGCAAACTCACCATCACTGCAATTAGTGAAGCTGGCAGTTACCTGTGTCTTTCCCGGCAATGAACCTGGCTGCAGGTGCACAGTTACAACAGCCACAGGCTGTTTTCCATGCCGTAAACCTAGTCCTTTTTTCCATCAGAGGTCTCTGGCAGCAGGGTTTACCCTTCAAGCTACAGATCTGGGAAGTTTCACAGCTCTTCTCTAAAACCATTTCAGATCTCTGCAAGCTGCAGGTACAGCAATATTAAAAGAAGACTTCCTTTGTAACAACTACCAGTTAGCTTTACCTTGGAAAGACAACTGGCAACAAGTGCTTCCTGCACCTCTGGGAAGAAGGTTATTAAAAAAAACATAAAATCCCATAATCCTCGCATGAATGAGGAATGCAATCTACCTTGTCCACAGGCTTGAGATCACAGCCTGCCTTCAGCAGCACTTCCACCAGTTCCACGTTGCCAAGATCAGCTGCCAGATGTAGAGGGGTTTCCTGCCTCTGGAATTAATGACACCAAATAAATATAAGCCAAACTCCCTCTTAGAAGCAGAGTGTTCACAATCTGAATCTAAAGAAGATTCACAACAAGAGACAGCCTTGGTGAGAAGACATGGAACAGAATGAAATCATTTAACTTTTGAGTGATTGACCTGCCACTTTTGTTTCAGGCAAACAAGAGAGCATCTGGGATCTCCACAGGAGAACCAGGCGGGAGTTCCAGCTGGCTCAGGAAAAAGTCATGCCCCTCTAATGTACTGTAACCTAATGAGCTCTCTCTCTTCCCTCGTCAAACAAGGTGTTTTGGACAGAGTGCTTCATGTGACTGCCAACCCCCACCCATACTATCATCTCGAGTAAGCTTTTCCCTGAAATTCATGCAAACACGACTGGACATCATTAATTTTCAGTAGTACATTGTGTCACGGTCCACAGAGTTCTTTAGCCAGCCATGCCACAAAACAATGATATGTAGCAGAAGTCTACCTGCTCCATAATGGTCTCGGTGAACCTTAAACCACACACACACATCNGCATTAAACAAAACCAAACCATTAACAAGAAGTACAGCTAAAGGAGCATTCAGCTTCAAGTCTAACCTTTGGGTCTGAAATGAGGGTTGTATAGTCTCTACACAGCTGCATGTACCCAAATAAAAACTATTTATTTATTCATCCTTCTACAGAATATTAGAATAAGAAATTTCAGAGGTCTACGGGTGTAATGCAGCAGCAAATAAGATCTGTTGTCATTTGTGGAAGCCTGCATACCTGGACATGTTCCTTAGCTTCTTTCATGTGACAAAGCATCCTTTTAAGTTGAAGGTTTTGTGCCTCTGCTTCTCTGATGTTGCAGGTCTAGATACTGTAGGTCTGGTTAGAGAACTTTTTTGGCCTTTAGATCTGAACTTAACGGTTGCAGAGTCAAACATGAAGACCTTACACAGCAAGAGACACCAGCCTCTGGGTTCCACATTAGAGTCTCTCATGGGCTTTTTTGAGAATACACAGTATGATCACATAACCTCATAAATTTCCCCCAACCATACATCCTATTTTCCTTTCTCAGTGATTTAGAGATATGTATGTAGTAGCTATTGTATGCAACTTCAGACATGCTAGAACAAAGCACAAAACATTTCTAAAAGATGGGTTTAAGAACTTTACAAAGTTTTCTATTTTATGTGACAGAAGAGCTTATCATCATACTTGACTCCAGCCACAAATGACAGCCTCTGCCTCCCACAAAAATGTGTATAAATTAATCTTTAGCAATAAAATGATCAATGGGAAGGGACAAACTATAGATTTCTCGAAGACTAGTCCTTGTTACTATCGTGGACAACATCTCCACCTGTCATGCAGGAGACCAGTGTGCATTTCCCCAACAGGGAGCCACAGTGCCCAATGTGGAACTGAACAGACCTGGTGGGACAGTCTTTCCACAGCTGAGATGTAAGGTCAATAGTTTGGGGGAAGAGAGATTCTCCTTGAAGCAGCTGGCAGGCTGGTCTATACACAGTTGGTGCCTCAATGTCTACCCAGTCCATTACGGCCAGGGTGCCAGTGTACAACATCCACGAGCTCTGTACAAAATTCTGCCACACAGAGCATGAGCACTGGATGTCATCCAGATCTCTGGAGGTCTGGTTTTTGGCCAGATCACTGCAGACCACCTCCACCACCTCCCTCAGATACTGGATACTTATTTCTGTGGTAGTCTACTTGCCTTGCTGGTTTACAATATCTTCTTTGAGGAGATACCTTGCCTTCACACTCAATAAGAGACACCTCCAGAGGCTTGTGGGTGGCTGCCTCTCTTCCAATCCCTTTGTCAATCCCATAGTCCCTGCAGATGGATCCCAGCTGCTGGGCTTCCCTACCTTCTCAGCACTGGAGCAACCCCTTCCGCCCCTCAGCAGGAGCAGCTGCGTCTCTTACTAACCAAATCAACATCCACTTCCACCATTTCTTCTTCAGTGCAGGAACAAATATACTTGAGGGCTGGGTCTCTGGTTAAGCCACTATGTGTGCTCTCAGACTGAGTGACCTTTTCAGTGTCCATATGGGTGGCTTCAGTGCAGGAGACCTTCTGAGCATCCCTCCTTGATCAGTAGACCCTCTCTCTCTTTTGAGGGCACTGGGTGGCAGCTTAGCAGGCATGGGCCCAGGCCCCAGCACAGCATTAGAAATCACTGTGTTTCATCAGGGCACGCAAGGCTCCCCTCCTTCAAATGGTGTACAAATCACCTGGAACTACCTGTCTGTTCAGGAGTAAAATCCCTATCGCAGGCAATAACAGCCCCAAGGCACCTGCCCAACTCCTCCCACACACCCAGCCACCTGAGGATTGACTGCCTCCGGGCACATTCCTGTGTGGCATTCCCAATTAGTTGTTTAATTTTATGAACAATAACCAAAATCAGGCTCACAACACACACTAGTATGCACAGTCTGATTGCACAAGGATATTCAAGGAAGTGAGTAGCTGTTACAAGAAGGTGGAAGAGACCTATCCTGGAGGAAAAGAAGGAGTAGGTGCCATTCGTTCCTCTCTCCAGAAAGCATCTCTCCAAGGAGAAAAGGGGGAAGGTGTAATTGCTGATTTTCTCCATGAGATGGTTCTCTGAGTACCTGAATAGCACCAGCATAGGGCCAAAAAATACCAGATTAGGCTCACGGCCAGTGCTTTTATCACGGCTCTTCCAGGCAAAGCAAAACAAACTGCTACACAACGTAGCAAAAGCTGAAAACGGCCATTAACAATTACAGGAGGTTTTGTACAGCAAAAAAGGGATCAAGCAAGCCAACACCAAAGTAAATAGGTTGGCACACATCACACATCACTTGGCACACATCACCTATCGTGTGGCCTTCTACAGAGGAGGGTGTCCAGTACCTGAGCAGATAAGTGGTGGTGGAGGTGGTGGACCACCAGCACGAAGTGGAAGCCAAACAATCCTGGTAAAGGTAGGGAAAACAGATGCCGGCATCCCTGCCCACCAACCCTTCAGTTAACAGCTGAGCATACTAACTGATTGCGCCACAGAGACCTGTGACCTCATCCTTCAGTGTGACATTGTCTGGTGTGGAGCATCACTTTGGTCAGCTGTTGTCATCTGCTTGTCTGTGTCCCCTCCCAGCTCCCTGCGCACCCTCAGTCTATTCACTGGGGGTGCAGAGTGTGAAACAGAGAACGCCATGATGCTGTGCAAGCCCTGTTCAGCAACAGCTGAAACACTGGTGCCTTACCAGCACTGTTTTGGTCACAAGTCTGAAACACAGGACCCTATGGGTTGCTGTGAAAAAATTAACTCCATCCCAGCCACATGACACTCTGCACTGGGTTTCCCTCTGAGGTCAATACCGTTGAGACATTTCTGACATTTATTTCGCATGAACTGTAACACTGGAACAATAAATTAATCCAAATGTTTTCTGAGTGTATTTTGCTATCCTTATCTTGCACAAACAATACTAGCACAGCATGTGCCAGTGACTAATACATATGCACACATGCAAAAAGATAAGGAGGGAACTGCCTCTTCCTTCCTATTTTTTTGTACCCCAAGTTCATAAGGAAAAAAAAATTATTTCAAGCAAAATCCACATAATCTCCTCTTTACCAGTGAAGTTATGTTAATTCCCAGTTTTTCTTACATGATTTAAGGAGTTTATGTCATGATTGGCATCCAAGAGGCTTCTTACTACCATTAGATGATTATTGACGACTGCTAAATGGAGAGGGGAATTCTTCTGCTGTGGAGGGAAAATAATAAACTATTAGAGCTGGTACTTGGGTACATTATTAGAAGTTCATTCAAACAAAAAGAGATTCTTGTTAAAATCTGACCCTTACAAAGGCAGACATGCTCTAACAGAGGTTCAGACTGCAGAAAACACACCTTGAAATGCAGAGTTATGCCAGAGATGGCAGCCTGCTCCTGCTCCTGCAGCACCGACAGCAGCAGGTAAAGAAATACAGCTGAGAAACCTGGATATGCCGAGTGCACGGGGTGTGTATCAGTGTCTCACCAATTAGGAACATGGCAAGGCACTCCTCTTACATGTTCGTACCTGGGATGTGCTGCTACCCTCAGCCGACTGTAGAGAGCTTAGGGTAATGTTTCTGTTCCCTCAGAAAATTGTGTTTGCCCTTAGTTGAATGGGCTGGAGACAAACCAATTCTGTGTAGGGTAAACAGATGTCAAAATCTGCTTTCCAGGAATAAACTCTTGTCACGTATTGCTGCTGGAAATATTTTTCATACTAAACTGACTTTCTCTCGTATTTATAAAAAGCAAATTACAGCTAGAAAGAAATTAACGGTTTTTATTTGAGTGATTACTTATTAAAATAATTGGGGCACAGATCAAACACCATTCACAAGCCAACCATTAGACTGGCAAGATCGCTTTGTATGTTGAACCTGTGACTCATCAGTTTGTTAGTAAGTACATCTAAAGAATAATTCCATATCAGTGCCATTCACAGATGCCAGACACCAGTTCATTTGTGTCTTTATAAACCCCAGGAATTTCTTCAGTGCTACAGACAGTGCTACAGAAAAATAAAGCAAGCCCTTATGCAACACTGCACTGGAAATGCCTCCAAAATGTAAGTTACAGTTTTATGAGTTGCTTCTGCTACAGAAAGCCGATGAGAACAAGCAGCACAATAACTGTCTGATCTTTAACATAAATCATTTCAGCACATCATAAATTGTTCTTCCTTGATAACATTACAGAACAGGCCAGTGATCATGGCAGATAAGTCACGAAGTCCAGGTTCTGTTTTCATCCTGTACTGTAGAAGTGGGAAATAATTCCCTATTCACAGAAAATCTCACAGGTAACAAAAACTGTAATATCTAAATTGGGACAAGACCTGAATATTAGGAATAACTCCTCCTTTTTAAGCCCCAAAGAATGGTGGCATGCAGATTCTGAAGGCATGTGCTTTGAGCGCAGAGGGTGAAAGCACCGAGGTGTTTATTTACCTTCGATTTACCTTTATTCAAAATCAGTTACAAGTGTTCACTCTTTGCCCACAGCACACAGGGAGGCCTGCCTTACTGCTGCTTAGTTCAAGCAGGGTATTTTGCTCATCTTCTCCCAGTCCTCGGACCTTGGCTTAGCCTGGCCACCTCTGCACTGCACTGCACCAGTCTGCCCAGGCACTCACTGGGTTTCTGCAACAGGACCTTGTCTTTGTTGGTCCGCACATATTGATAACCAACGTCCATAAACCACGTAATAATGTGTATAGTAAAAACATTAAGGAACAAGTCAATCTCATTCAGCTGTCTGTATTTCCAAGGAAAGCTATAAAAGACCGGCAGGCTGAACAACAGCGAAACAGTTATACTGCTACACACTCACCTCGGGTTTAGGAACCAGGTCAATATTCCTATCAATAAGAAAATTAACCAAGGATAGATGTCCATTCTGAATCGCAGCCTGCAAAGCACTGCTGCTGTTCTGAAAGAAATGGTATAGACAGCAAGAACTTAAGGTTGTTTTTTTTTCTGGAAAAACAGTACTAAAGAGAGCTATCAATATAGGGTAATCTTTTATTTAAATTTGTGTTATTATCCCCTCCCCCAAAATACTCCCTTTGATAAAAAGATATAAAATGAAGTGGATCAGCAGTGAGCATGCTGTGTTTTTGTAAATACTGAAGGAACTTCCCATTTTTACTATATCATAACAAAAATGCTAAAAACACCAGTATTCTATAGTCTTTTTCAGTGTCTCTTAAGATAGAGATAAATCAGCATTGACAGCTATCCTGTGCCATGGACAATGCCAATGTCAAAATGTCTCGTAGTTTGTTAGTTCAGTTTGACCTTTAACAAGCAAGCACAGTCACATTAACAAACTTTCAAAAATAAATCAATAGAAAATTCTCACTGAATAATTCTGCTAAAACAAACAAGCTCTCAGTCTGCTGGAATCATAAACTCCTCGCAGCAGGCAAGCCCAGGCCACTCAACAGATGTGAGCTGGACTGGAGTCCAGGAACCAGATGTGGAGAACAGGTTTGTCATCAGTTCAGTCATACACGCTGCCAAAAAGGAGGATTTTCAATTACCCTAGTTGGTTATATTTCCTAGTCATATTTTTTTTTACTATTGGACATACAGTAAATAAAAAAGCTCCACCACAGTATTCTGTAAAATAAATCTATGCTGTATATCTTCCACATCAGTTTTGTTCTGTTAGCACTCTCTGCTTGTTCTGTTAGCACTCTCTGCCTTCCCAATTCTATTTTACCATTTCATAAAAATAAGCAGAGCAAATATACTGTTAGTACACACAGAAAAGAGAAGATAAGGTCCCTCCCACAGCCCAGGATGTCCCGGTACCTGTATTCTTGAGGGATGCTGTGTACGTACTTGAGTTAAAACATTGATGTCACTCCCTGCTTCCAGTAAGAGTTCAGCACATTTTTCATGACCTCCTTCAACAGACAAGTAAAATGGAGTTTCTCCGTTCTAGACCAACAGAGAGAAAATGTCTGTTCCAATTTAAGCCACGTAACTATAAGGCTGTGACACAAAACAGGTTAGCTCAGACTCATCCAGTTCAACAGAAAAGGGGAGATGATCACAAGAGAACACAACCTGAATGCTCCTAAATTAACACTTAAATGAAATGGCAACTCATCAACACTTAAGTGACAGATGACATTTATGTGGACAGATGTACAGTAAAGGTTTACGATACAGATAACTATTTCATAAATATTAATCATGCTCTTTTCAAGGAAGATTGCTAGCAACAGGCACAGAAACGAAGATGGTGGGTAGCAATTGCTGCCATTCAACACCAAGCAACACTGCTAGCATGCTAGCACATACCAATTTCTGTCAGTCCAATGCCATGGATTTCTGATGAATTCCCAACTCTAGTGCTAGTTATAAGGAGCACTTGTGGCAGAAATAATTCTGTTGCATATTTATTTTCAAATCTCACCCCAGGAAGGTCTCAAAGCCTCCACAGCAAGTCTCTAAAAAATTACACCAGTTGCACAATAATCTAATCCCTGCTTCTCAACTCCTAAATTACGCAAAGATTTACTGGAAGTTACTTTAATGCTTCAGCATTCACAGAGGCATCAATAAATTCTGATTTTTCTTTGCTTAAACTCCTGCCACCTTTATTCTGGTTAACTTAGTATATTTTAGTGCTTTGCTCATGCTGGGGAAAGAAAGACCCGTTTATCCACAAACCAGAACATCTCCAGCTGGACAGGAAGGTCGCACCATTAGCTATGGCAAGGCAGAGACAGAAGCAGTACAAGCTTCGTGTGCAGAAGCAACACTGTCAGACTAGGCTTGGAAAGATGAGGGATTCACATTTCAAAGGGGCTCACGTGCCTCAAAGCTTACATAGCTGGAAGTAACAGACAAGTTGGATAAGAAAGAACTCCTCGACCCATAAATCTGTTGCTGACAAAGGAAGAGGAGATCCTGGGGTAGGAGCGGGTGTCCCTTACTGATTTTGCCTGCTGCACCAGCAGAGCGGAGCATCAGGCCCTTGGCAGGTTCCCGCAGTGGGCATAGCAGCCCACAACAAAGTGAACTCACTTGCCCAGTTCATTCCAGCTGCCCCACAGAAGAAGCACAAGACACAAGGACCCTTTGCAAAGCAGGAACGCGAAGTTGTTAGTGTGCATTTCCCTCCTCCACCCTTACTTTAAGCCCTAAAATTTAGCTCATGAGTGCATCAACTCAGGCATACAACCTTCACAGCTCAGAGGCAATTTGTGAATGTGCTGGCTGAGCTCACCAACACTAACCCAGCAAAGAAAAAGTGGGTAGTCAGCATCTGCAGCCAGTTCTGTGCAGTCAATTGAGTTCAGATGAAAAAGATACAAATCTGAGACGCCTTTGCTGAGGTGCCTGAGATGGCATGTGCTGGGTATGCATGTTGAACTGGTTCAGTGAATAGCCTGAAAAGCACCACAGATGGTAAAAGGAAAGGGATCACGTGGCCAGAAATGTTGGAGGACAGGAAGCAAGGTGGAGGTTAGACCCTCCTCTGTTTCCTTCTACCACGCAAGGGCATGCGAGACAGAGGGAAGGCCATTGTGTGAGGAATAGAGGACAGAGGAAGAGACACTGAAGGAGTTAATGGAGCTGAATTTATTGGAGGAGGGACAATGAAACAGGATGCAAAGGTACTAGAAAAGCAACAGAACTAATGAAGTCTACTCAGTGCAACATTTATTCCTTTAATATGTTATTTTTGAGTTGATTTTTTAAATCTCTAACTTTCTCTCAGTAATTTCTCCGTCCTTACCTCATTGAGGTCATTTATTTCCTCCCACTGTTCGAGTAGAATTTCTACAACTTCGCTGTGACCATTTTTGGCTGCTAGATGCAATGCTGTGTTTCCCTCCTTGAAATTGAAGTGTCAAATAAGGTATTTTAAAACCCAGAATAAAGTCAAAACACCCAGCAAAACCAACACAAAGCCCTTCGTCTTTTACATACATCTCTGTTTTACATACAAGGAGAAGGAGGCAGATCTATGCAGCATGTTCCGAGATCCAGACTGATCCAAAGGGGCCTTTTCACATCTACGCGGACATGACCTTGCTGGTCCAGTTGGTTGTCTCATATTTTGAAAACTGCAGTATATGACCAGTGAAAAGACCTAATTCTAACTCCTAAAGAACAAATCGAACAAAACTTTGGATACTGGTTCCTACTAGGATGGGGGCTACACCAAGCCCCCAGGATCACTGATTTAAATATTAATGGCCAAAACCTAGGTAGGTATATAGGAACTTGTAGTGGCTTTGATGCCAACATGGCAATCTCAATCTCCTTCATCATCAGCACAATTTGTCACTAGTTAAATAAGAAAAGAAAAAAAAAGATGAAAAAACCCAAAACAAAACAAGAAAAAAACCACACCAGCAAGCAAATAAAAACAAAGACCAAGTTCAGAAAGAGCAGCAGGTTTTGAGCTAAAAGACAATACTGGCACAATAAAAAGTATAAAACTGGCTAAAACTAAACTGAATCTGGAAATTTGGAGAAAAATCCTAGCCCTCAGAGAAATTAGTCTTTTCATTCACAGCACTGTGGAGGGCAGGGGAATTAAAATCCTTTTTAGAAATGATGGATGCAGTGTGATTGCTTTTAGTGACCCTGGAGACGAGTTTCTGTCCTGGCTTCTTACTTACTTACTTACTCTGTAGGACCACAGCATTTGTCTCCCATCGTTGCTGTTTACACCTTCACCCAGGTAAGTGTCTGGGACAACATTGTCTTTTAACCTCTGCTGATAAACTGCTTAGCACAGCAGAGCTCTGTTTTGCACTGCGGCTTTTAAACTATTACCAGAATACTAAAAAAAACAGCATAACTTCCTGGGTGCTTACTTACACGGTTCTATAAATGCAGTGTCTGATGATTTCACAATTTTTAATGTGTTTATCCTTGCAATGCCTCAGATGCAGAGAAGTACCAACTGGCTCATTCCACAAATAGTCAAGTAAGGAGTAAGGAAATTTAAAGGCAGACTTTGAAAGTTATTTAGATACCTGAATATGCAGTGTCAAACGCAAACTCAATCAAACTGAAGTGTTAAGGCACTTCTGAAAAATAGGTGTTTCTGAAAATAGGTGTTTATTTGCATCCTGAAGTATTTAAACACCTTTGAAAAATTAGTCATGCAGGACTTAGCAGTGACACAGACACAATTGAGCAGAGTGAAAAACTGGGAAGTATGACTGCCCAGTACAGAGGCTGACACCTTAGTCACCAGACTTTCCCACTTTTCCCAACAGACAGCATATGCTAGTCTTGCTTTACATGAATTATGGATGTGTATAGAAAGGTCTCCTGGCAATAAGACCAGAAGTCCCACTATCTTCCCCTAATTGCTGAAAAATCATCATCCTTATACATTTGTTGGTCCAATATATATCACTGCCAGGATTGTGACATTTGTACAGCTTATTCACATTGCTTGGTTGTGTAGTAACTACATTGAAACAAAGTAATCTTTCATAAGCACATTTTTAATTGTACTGCTGTGGGCAAAAAAAAACCTTTACCTTATCTTTTTCAGATGTAAACAGCTTCAGAGTAATCAAATTATTTATCATGTCAACGTGTCCTTTTTCAGATGCCAGAAGAAATGGCTTTTTACCTTTCTAGAAAAAAATTATGGGAAAAAACATAGTGTTATTGAAAGTAAAAATACTTTGCTTCCAGTTACTAGATGGCATGCATACGTCCATGTCTATTCTGCATAAAAATTTATGTCATATGACTAAATAGATTAACAAAAAAGTAGATATATACAAGAAGAGTAAGACTTAAAAAAAAATGATGCAACATTTAATTAGTGTAAAAAAACAGATTACACATCTTACGTATCCTGAAGAAAATATTTGAAAACTGTTCAGAAATGGTAACAAGGTAGAAAATGTGCTCAAAATATTTAATTCTTAATTCTTCTCAGTATGAAAAAATTTATCAAAGGAACTGTGTCATTAAAAGTCTGAGGATGCTCAGAAACAGACAGTAAAGAAGCTGCAAGATTTATTCCCATAGCGCAAAATGTTTGATCTGAATTCTGCAAGCACAGACCAGAACAACCGTACCTCAGAAGTTTCATCCAGGAGGCCTGAATTTAGTGCTGTACATTGGTGGGGGGAGGGGAGGGGGGTGGAGGGTGTTGGTTAAGCTAACAAAAACTTTTCAATTGTTTACAACTTGACTGCAGAAAGTTATCTTGGCATAAAACCATTCCACTGGTCAGGCAGTGAGGCCATAATTGGTTAGATGGCCTCACTAGCTGATAGTGGCCTGTATTAAAAGTCTGAGAAAAAAAATACAAGCGACCAACAGATAATTATGAAATAACCTCAACATAGAGAAATTCTTCTTCACCTTTCTTTTCTCAAGGCCTCAAACACAAAGGTTTGTTTTTTTTAAATTAACTCTGTTTTGTCAGCCTTATCATGTGTAGAAAGAATTCAGAATTTTGCACCGTTGAGTCAATACAAGACTTGAAAAAAAGAAGAGGGGAGCTTTGTTCTTTTGGTGATGGATCCTACAAGAATAAATTTTCCTCCTGTAAAGATAAAGTATCCTGCTTAGCTAAGTATGCCTTTAAAGCAAGATCCCAACATTGTGGGAAGGAAAGGGAAGGAAAAATAAAAGCACAGCAAACCTGATGAGGACAAGGCTCTGGCACTGTTCAAGAATTGGTGCACATTTGTAGGATGGCTGCACATAGTTTTATGTTCTACATTGGCGAAATATGCCCGCATTAGTCATGACTGGCAGGTTTTGGTAAGGGCAGGGGGCTGCAGGGGTGAGGTGTGTGGGAGAAGGTCAGAGACTGCCCTGTGCTGGTCACAGCCATTTCCAGCTGACTCCACAGTGCACAAAACTGACCCACCACATGTCAGCACTTAACACATCAGAGAAGCACGTGATACCTCTGTGAAAACATATTTTAGAAAGGGTGGTCACTGCTATGGGAAGGATGCACAAGGGGAGATACAGGAGGAGACATGAAAGGATGCAAGGGAGGAGACACAGGAGAAGGTACACCCACAGGGTGACTGCAGCCCATGGGAGACCCCTTGCTGGACCAGAGGAAGAGAGTAAGAAACAAAGAGCAGAAAAAAAAAGGAAAGCACTGTGGACTGGCCCCAACCTCCTCTGCCTCCCATCCCCTCACCGATGGGACCAAGCATCAAGTGCAACAAAAGCAAGGGGAGCAGGGGAGAACAAGTGTCTGGAGTTCTGCTGAGACAGTCAAAGACGGAGGAAATGTGTTTTTCCTAAGCGCTTGTCCGGCTCTTTGTCTTACTTGTTTCTCAATATCCAATCGGTAATTAAAAGTTTATATAACTGGCAATAAATTAAAAAATTCACTGAAATTCCACAAGTCAAGATTATTTTGCCCACAACAGATGCTTCATGACATCAAAGAAATAAACAGAAAGAAACATACTGTACCCCATCAGGCTTGTTCAAGTCATTCAGATGAAGATCTTGGAGAAAATAATCAACTATTTTAACACTGTTGTTCTGAGCTGCAAAGTGCAGTACATTCATTCCTTCCTGAAAAACCATAAGCAACTCTGTAAGAACAAGATTGATTTTTTCCCAACATAAACGTGTTTAGAGTTGGTGAAAAATTATCATCAACAAACCTCATTCTTCGCCTTTTGATCAGCGCCTGCTTTAACTAATTTTCGCATTATGTCCAGATTTCCACTCCAAGCTGCAAGATGAATCACTGTCAGGCCATGCTTCAAATAAAACAATAAAGACAGAAATTACCACCAAAATACCTCATGCCAAATTTCTTTAAATCTTTTTAATTAATTCAGTGTGTGAGTGGGTTCTGCTCTGTGGGCTCTTAGAAAATCCGTATTAACACCTGGCAGTGTGAGTGGGATTCATCTCACTTAAATTAAGCCAAATGTCATGCATCAAGACTTAGCTAAATGCTCAGGCTGACCCTTTTGTTGACAGAGGGTCTGGCATCTCCAGAGAAGGGCTGATCCCATTTTAAGATGCGGGAATTAAATACCACCTGGAAAACATTCCGTCTCTCCAGAAACCAGGTAGAAAGCTATCACTGAGTGCAGTGGATGACATTTCAGGTGATGATAGATAATGACTGTATTTCCATGCATCACCATAATTTTCCATTTAGCCCTCTTTTTAAGGTTCTCTTTTATTCTCTCAAATACTCTAAAAAGTTCTTCTCTTTTAGGAAAAAAAAAACCTGTTGATAACTTCTTAGAGACAAAAGGAATACAGATAAGGAACTTCCAGCCAGTGTGTTGGTCACAGATCTCTCTAGCTTTTCCACATCTCTTCCTCAATTTGTGTGTCTTGTGTCCAGGTGGACCATCATAAATCATGGCTCATTGTACTAAGTGCTGCGTAAACACAAGACATTCATACTTCACCATAAAAGTACCTGGTCTAAGAGATGGAGTCAGAGGAACCTAAAGGAAGCAAGAGGAATCAAGGCACTTCCTTAGCAATTATAACCCTTCCCCCCAGTTTCTCCTCTGTAAATGAGGAATAAATAGTTTGATTCCCATCTCTAATGGAGAACAGGAACAGTTTTTATGCATGTTGGTATAACACTTTTGACAGCAGGATGCTTGCTGTGACAGGGACTTCAGGATACTACTCACAAACTATTCACTGAATAACAAAACAGCTCAGGCTGGAAGAGGCCTCTGGAGGTCACACTTCTATGGCCTCCTGCTCAAAGCCTGTCCTACTGGATCAGGTTGCTCAGGACCTTCTCCTGTCAAGTTTTGGATAGCCTAAAGATTGAGACTCCACAAGCTCTCTGGAAAATCTGTTCTGGTGTTTGACCACTCAGACGGTGACTTTTTTTTTCTCCTTGTACTTAATTGGGATGTCCTGTGTTGCAATTTGTGTCTATTGCCTCTTGCCCTATCACTGTGCACCTCTGGGAAGAGTCTGTCTCTGTCTTCTCTATATTCTCCACTTAGGTAGCTGTAGACAGCCATAAGGTCTCACCTTTACCATTCTCCTCCCAAGGCTGAGCAGACCCAGCTCTCTCAGCATCTCTTCATACACCATGTGCCACAGTCCTAATCATCCCAGGGGCTCTATGCTGGACTCGCTCCAGCTTATCAATGTCTTTCCTCTATTGGGGAGGCCCAAACTGGGTACAGAAAGCAGAAATTGCAGTAGAAAACAGTGGAGGGCAATTTGAAACATGCATCTGGTGTGCAGGCTAGAAGAACAAAGCTGGGCTTGGGCAAAATTTGTGACTGTGGCTCAAAAGTCTGCCCTGAAAAACCTTTCCAACTGTGACCAAGGAGAAAAAGTAACTAGACCTCATAGCCTTACAAAATGAGAAAACTAGCCTGGTGCATGAGGAGAGAGAAGTGACTATCTCAACTTTCATAACAGTTTTGACACTGTCCCCTACAAACTGATGAAGTACATGCATAGACAAACAGATAGACCAAGGTGTACTGAAAGTCAGCTCAAATGCCAGGCCTAAAGTGTTCTGATCAGCAGCACAAAGTCCCAGCTGGAGAACAGTCACTAGTAATGCAGTCTAGGCATTGGTCCTAGGTCCACTACTGTTTAATATCTGCACTAATGACCTGAATGATGGAGCAGAGTGCACCCGCAGCAAATTTATAAATTATAATAATTGGGAGGAGTGGCTGATGGACCAGACTGGTGTGCTGCCATCCAGAGGGACCTCGATAGGCTGGAGAAATAGGCTGACAAGAACCTCATGAAATTCAACAAGGGGAAATGCAAAGCCCTGTACATGGGGAGGAGCAACCCCAGGCATCAGTACTGACTGCAGGCAAACTGTCTGGGAAGCAGCTTAGCAGAGAAGGACCTGGGGCTCCTGGTGGACACTGAGTTGAACATCAGACAGGAATGTGCCCTTGCAGCACACAAGGCAAATGGTATCCTGGGCTGCATTAGGAAGAGCACTGCTGCCTGGCCAAGGGAGGTGATTCTTCCCCTCTACTCACTTGTGAGACACACCTGGAATACTGTGTCTGCTCTGGGCTTCCCAGTATAGGAGATACAAGGAAATACTGCACAGAGTCCAGCAAAGAGCCACAAAGGTGATTAAGGGACATCTGGCATATGAGGAGAGGTTGAGAGACCTGGGACTGTTCAGACAAAGAAGGCTGAGGTAGATCTTACCATTGTGTATAAATACCTGATAGGAGGGAGTAAAAAAGATGAAGCCAGTGGTGTCCATTGACAGGGAAAGAGGCAATGGGTACAAACTAAAGTACAGGAAGATCCACTTAAACATAAGAAAAACCTTTTTTACTGTGAGGATGATCAAACACTGGAGTCAATTTCCGAGAGAGGCTATAGAGTCTCCATCCTTGGAGATAATCAAAACCTGATGGAACATAGCTCTGAGAAACCTGCTTTTCTTGACCATGCTCTGAGCAGGAAGCTGGACTAGGTCATCTCCAAAAGTTCCCACCTCAGCCACTCTGTGTGATTCTGTGCGTGGACTGTTTGATAGGGAGGAGTCTGGGAGGAGAAAAGGAGGCACAAGGGCAGCAAAAAGGTGGGTTCAGGAAAAGAAAAGAAAAAAGAAAAGGCAAATAAGGTATAAAATCAGCTGGAGAACAAAAAAGGGAAGAATCTTGTGACTGTGGGCTCCTGCTGACAGTGGTGAAGGTGACCTGCAGACCCAAGCTCCTCCCAATACAGAAAGGGATCACCTTGGACTCTCCAGTTGGACTCTCCATCAGGTCCATATCAGAAAGAGATGAGATGGTAGGGCGGATAAGAAGGGATAAACTTGTACCTTGATATTAAGTGCAGAAGGACAAATGACAGAATTACAGCTTAGTAGTACAGATTTCTTTGCAGGAACGTAATGTTTATCAGTGCTAATACTGATAATAAGCAATATAATTGTAACTCAATCACTGTGACTTGGAGTGATATAATTGTGCATTGATACTATTAATAACAGTGGTGTGTTTATTAGACAAGTAATGTATTATTGGTTTTTAGAGATGTGCTTCTTAATCAATAAACATCTTAACTATCTCCATGAGTTGTCATCTCCAATCTAAAGGAGTACCACATCGCTGCTAAGAACACTATTGTGTGTTTTCAATCAGCTTATTTTTTTGTAGCAAGAAATGTTAAGAATGCTTAAGACCTTGCGCTTATTAATACAAAAAGTATGTCAGAAACTAAAATGGAGTAAGAAATAAAGTCATAGTATCTTCATTCTCTTTCTTATCAATTGCATGATCAAAGCAATTGCCAGAGTACATGAATCACTGTCAAATACAATATGTAATATCATAATATTTAAGCTCTGTTAGCTAATTATGATGGAGTGTTTCCAATGGTCTTTCAACAAAGATGATTAACAATATCTGAGAACTAAAGACAGCTAATAATCAAAAGGTAATGCTTAATTAGAATGAGATTCTGAGTCCTTAATAGAACCCCAACATGAGGGGAGGGTCTATATTTCCAGCCTGGCTTCAATGCACCCTATCAAGGTAATTAAAAGACCCATAAAATATTTTGAGTTACCTTATTGCTCCAGCAAATCTGGATGATAGCCACTGAAAAATAATTTGCCATAAAGAATAATTTACAATAGTTACAGAATAAAATTACATTAATACAATGCCCAGAGGTACTCTGTAAAAGACCCAGGGATCCATTTCTTAACTGTTGCTCTAGAAAGCACTACTACTTAAAGAAAACTGTCCGCTTCTTGCAGAACTACCCTATTAGCAATTACATCATAGACTATTGATTCTAGAGTTCTTCATTCAGGCAATGTCTGCAGCTTGCCAGACAAAAGGGGAAACATTGCTTACAACAATGCAAGATTTGCTTAGAAGCTGATAGGGTCCAGAAAGACGGAGTATTTCTTCAAAGCAGCATGTGAGGTTTTCACTGACAGGGCAACTTGTAAGAACATTTCAGAGCAACTCAAGTAGCGCTAACAAGGAGATGGTTACCTACACTTCAAGAACATGCCCAAGCCAGGAGCCACTGGTAACTGGAAATGACAGGTCTCTCTCATCTTATTTTCATCCCAACACAATAGGAAAACAAGGCAGCTTTCTCCCTCCACAACCTGGAATTTGCCTTACAAATTAAACACCGCCCCACATGGTGGATAAGGAGAAAGAAGCAAACAGGGGGAAAAAGGTAAATGATTCATTTATTTTCGTTACTCAGTTCACTGGAAAACTCCTGGTTTGAATAGCCTGTTTATTAATAACATACGATACATGTGGTTTTAATACCCGAATCAAATCTTGCACCATGGATCACCATCTGGCCCAACCAAATCAGCCATACACTGCTAAACTCTTAATGTCATGGAGCCTGCAGAGCAACTGACAGTTTTGCATTAAGCTACTCACATAAAAATGGAGGGAAAGAACACAAGGAGTTACTTTCTGAGTTCCTAGTGATCTTTACTAATTTTTACTTTTAGTGATTGCTTTCATATAAACTGCCCAATGATTAATACACAGCTACCGCAGAGAGTGTATTTGGACAAGTGGCTTCAATCACCCTTGCGCTCACTCAAGTATTCAACACAGCCAGAGCTCTAGGCAATGTGGTTTTCCTCTGACAATGTTTTTTTTTTCATGCAAATATATGCAGCCTTAAGACAAACTGAAGCATTTACAGCAAGCACTTAACTTTGCAAAACAGGAAGCATAAGGCAAATATCCACTTTTACTTTTACCCTAAATTTTTCCTGTACTGTGTGAATGAAAACACGTAAACCAGCTTACCTGATCCGCCATATCAAGTCTAGCTTTGTGATGGAGAAGAAAATCCACCACCGACATATGACTTCTTGCAACAGCAAAATGGAGTGCGGTACGCTTCAGCTGAAATGAGCAAAGCTTTGGTTGTCAGGCACACAATACAGGTCTTTTCCTTGTGCAGGTGATCAGGATTTCTGAATTCACTGATTTCTGATTTCACTGAATTCACTACAACAAATGTAGTTGTTATCATATTTCTCCTTCAACAGCCACGCTTGCTCTTTACATGCTTTTTTGTTCCC
This sequence comes from Stercorarius parasiticus, assembly GCA_013396915.1. Classification (NCBI taxonomy): domain Eukaryota; kingdom Metazoa; phylum Chordata; class Aves; order Charadriiformes; family Stercorariidae; genus Stercorarius; species Stercorarius parasiticus. The sequence goes on from VWZL01003086.1 coordinate 168,168, forward strand.
TTGGATAGAATTCAGGTATTGATCTTAAAGATTTCTTGTAGAACCAGAATGATTTAATTACTCTACACAGCATCATCCCTTCACTGAAATTCACTGAAATGTCAAGTGGGATTAAGTAATCATATGCTGTGTAGAGGAGATGCACACAGTACAAGAAGCATCCATGTTTACTGTTTTATTATATGGTTGGATTTGAAAAGCTGAGGAGTAGATTTATGCAATTAGATTTGCTTTTGACTATATCTCTGCAATGTATGACGAGATTCCTCTCTCACTATTAGTCACTTTCCCAGACTGAGTCATTGTCTATGTAAATGAAAACTTCCACCTTGCAAACAGTGAGTAATTTTACACAGGTGAATAGGCTCACTGTTTATCAGGAACAATTGATGAATTTTTCATTAAAGTAATTAACAGTGTGAATTTAAATGGGATTGGTTAAATTGAATTAAACTTCAGTGGACAGAATTTTGCTTCCAGTTAAAGTGAATGTAACTGGGTTTAACATAATTCAGTGAGAGTTTCCATACAAGGATATGTCACTGATTTAAGTAATAAACTTTAAAAGTCAGCTTGGATTTGTTCTCTTGTGCTTCTATGCAAATCAGCTGACTTATCCATTTATAAGTCTAAATTTACAGCTATATGCATTAAAAGCATAAAAAGGTGGGATTTATGACATGCATAAGAAAGAGCCTCTTGCACAGAAATAGTTCTATCAGCAAAACTCGCCTTTTAGCAGCCTTGCTTATTTGGCTTGGGAGTACCGGGGCAGAAATGACCAACATGAACAAAAGAATGTTTTTTTCAGTATAAGCTATGTCCCCAGTAGGAGAATCAATCAATGCATAACGCCCACGTAGCTATGCTAGTAGAACTCTTATACTGTAGGTCTGATTTAAAGTTGACAGAGTAAAGATTTAGACTACTGGACTGTAAAAGTATTTAGTTTAATTTCCTGAATTCTGGAAAGAAATAAGGAAGCAAGAACTATTTTTTAAGTTACCTTTTACAGTACTATGTAACTGGTAGGAACACTCTCATTGTTCAAGAGAAGTTTACTCACAAGAAACTTTTGTCTCACTCTTTTTCACAAACCAACCAAGGAATGCACCTGTACTATCTCCTCAACTCCCCTGTGGGGAAAAATGCATGTGGGCATGGGAAGCAAGTTTTTTCAGAACCCATGATTAAGTAACATTGGATGTTCATGGGTAGATGATTTATGCACAACTACTGAGGGCAAACTGTTCTCCACAACTCCCAGATTAATATCATGACCACTCCATTGCTGTTGAACTACCTCTCAAGTGGAACACAGCCCTATATTTTGTTACCGTGAAGTGTACACCCTCAGATTTCAGGCCTAGAGTTCATGTCAGCATAAGAAATGCATTTTCGTCTGCCTAGGGTAAATCTGAACTCTGATCTCAGCCTGGAGCCAGAGGACGTGGTAGAATGCTCCCCTGGTTCCATAAAAACTGAACAATTACACCTCACACTTGAAATTTGTAACGCCAGCAGCATAAATTCATTCTCAAAGTGACTGTGAAGTTAAGTCCTTCTGCTCTGAAAGATGGGGAACTTGAGAAATTAGTCACCCCAAACCAGAGTAAATATTAGAGCAGGGACTGCAATTCAGAAGTCCTTAGTTCCCAACGTGATGCACAGACTAGTGGCTAAATGCAAAGACCTGTGAGTTAGGCTGCACAAGTCCTACTGTCCATACTGGACGCGTGAAACGTTTCTTAATCAGATCCTAGAAGGACCTGCAGTTGACAGGCCTAGTGTGCTGGGATTCCACTGTGCAACTCCCAGGAGTCACATTTCAGATCTGTCAGATGCTTCATACTCACGGTATCTACAGCATTTATATTAACATTCTTTGAAAACAGCTTTTCCATGGTTTCCAAATTGTTCATTTTAGCAGCATATTGAAATTCTCTCTCATCTGGCAATACTGTGGAAAAACATGATGAAAAAATCGCATTACTAAAGAAATAGCCATAACCAACAATGTGATGATACTGTTTTTACCTTCTGTTATTTGTCCTGACTTCATATGTTATGAGAATCATTTCCTTCTCATCACAGAAGTGTTCCAGGATTACATTTTTCTCCTCTAGAGACATCTGGCTGATGTTTCTAGTTTCAACTCTTAAGTGCAAATAGAGGTAGACTTTTCACAGCACAGATTACCGTTATTTGTACTGCTTACAGGAACAAGAGTTCATTTATGAAGCTCTCACCGTCTAAATGGATCCCAAAGTATTTATAGGCATAGCAGTGAACAGTAAGAACTGCAGTGTTTATTGCCTATTCTTGGAAAAGTTGCTCTGTTTTAAAAGAGAAGACAGCACCAAAATACATAAACATGTATATAGTAACCATGTGGTATGACCCAATTGAAAAAAACCACCCCCAAACACCAACAAACAAACCAGGAGTTTTATGGGGCAGGGGCGTGCATGGGGGAAAGGTGTGTACTTTTCCTCAGTATTTGGTGACAATGTGGAACTTACTATTGAAATGGGACCTCAATACAAAAATGAACATCTGTAAGGTCAGCTAAGGTAGCTGCAGCGTGCATTCATAACAGTGGCAATACACCTAACTTCAGTAACTTTGGAAAATAAAATTCCTGTGACCGATAACCAGCTTAGCTAACTTAAAGGTCAGAGTGTTTCTCATGTTTCTACCTTAACATCTAATTAATCACTGAGAAAAAATTAGCGTAGCAGTTAAATCAGTTGCAAAAATGTTAGTACTTATTTTTAATTTCCTAACATATCACACTTAATAAGTGAATCACTTAGATATCTCCTGTCTAGAATATTTTGGCCTGAAAGCCACTTGTCCAATGACATGACTGAAGAGGACAGCACTCTCTGTTGAACTAGAAACTGCAGCAATTATCTGTTCCTTAGAGGCTTCTCATGCAATTTCATCCTACTGCATTATGTCTAAGTTCATTAACACCTAATGAGAATACAGCTTGAGACAGTATGACTGCAAAGCATACTAAGGAAAATCAGTATGGCATTCACTTAATTTCATTTTACATGTTACCCATGATAATAATCTCAGTGGGAATAATCATAGTTATGCTATACAAAATGAGCTAGAAATTAAACTGGACACTGGTAAAACTGTTCCCAGTTTTCCTATTACATTATCCAAGTACCTCAAACAGAAACATCCTCCAAAATTCTCTGGAAGTCACGGACTACTACTTGCTTGTTTTACAACATGGGGGCACAGCCAAAAAAACCCCCCCAAAAAACCCAGTTGCAAATAAAAATGCACCCCTGGCATCTGTGACAAGGAGTGTGGCAGACAGCAAAATCAGCATCGTGAACAGGGATCTTTGCCGAATAAATGCCTTCACTCATAGTTTTTGTAATCTACGCCCTAAAGAAGTATCCAGCAGAGCTTTCCACTACCTTGATTTCAAACATGGGTAAATCAATGGTCGCAGGATATCTTGCTCAAGGCAGATTTGTGGCAAACACAGAAACAAAATGTAGGGCACCAATTAGCTGCGATTAGTTACAATTAGGCCACACTCATTCCTACTGACTGCTGATGGTCACTCACTCACACAAGCATGATGCAAAGATAAATGCTGCTGCATCTCAGGACATTCAGGAACAACCCCAACAGTATACTAGTACTAGCACTGCCTTCAAGAAACATGAGAAAATTATGTTTCTTTACTGTTTCTGCACTGGCAAGGACAGTTTTGTTGTAGTTCTGACAAAGAGTTAATGACTGATCTTTTCTCTCTTGTCCAGAAGTCATGAACTTGCCGTATGCTGCTAAAAATAAGACCTTTTGCTTTGGGTGTGATGTTTCTTAATAATCTCTCTTTTTTAATACCTCTTAATTCAGGAGTTAATAACAGTGGCAATTCAGACACACCACGGCACTGACTTGCTCCACAACTTTTTGCTGCTTTTGCAGAAGGATTTTTTCATGCATGAAATTACAGGATTATAGAGCTGCCAGACTACAGATTTATGGAAGCCTTCTCTCCAAACTGGGGTCTCCAGGATTTGCCACTCCTTGCATTGTTAACAATGGCTCTATTTTCAAGCAGCAATCAATTATCTATTTGTGGCTCTCAATCTTTCTGGGGGATTATTTTCTTCGTCTTCATAGAAAATGTTTGGCTATTGCCCTACAGGTTATACCATAACTATATATTTATATTATAACAATGAAATAATTATATACGGTTTTGCTTTTGAGCTAACTAAAAGTAGTAATTTTATCAATTAATTTCCTTTGTAGAGAACCCTGTCTGTGGTGTATTGAACATCCCAAAATTTTGCCCCTCTTGGAAGGGCAAGGAAGTAAGAAGATGCAGAAAAGTAAGTTGCTTTTTTCACCTGAAAACAAAAAGTCTTCCTCGAAAGAAACTCAAGCTTTGAGGTACCTTCAGTTTTCCGTTCCTCATATTTACACCTTATTTTTAGTAGCCTCAATCTGTCTTCCAATAATACCACAAATAAGGATGACTTCCAATGAGGTAAAAATGTGCACCAGAGGCTTCAGTATTCATTGACAATGGAAATCTTTCCCTGCTCCCCACCCTACTATTTTTAATTTCCTGTTGTGGATTCCACTGGATGAAATCTGTCATTGTCTCAAAAAGCACATGGAAAAACTCAGGAATTTGAATTGGCTGAAGAGTTCCAAGGAGGTGAAATACAAAACCAATAACAATATTCAGATTCAAATGACAACAAAAATTATTTTACTCTATTGTTTCTAAAATTTAATGGTTTTATGACATTTTCAATGTTTTCTCTCTATTTCCTTGTTTGTTACTGGAAATAAAATGACTAGGGCAAATGAGGTATTTTGTTAAGTCACAAGAATCTTTGTCTAAAATAATCATTTTCCAATTCAAAGAAGTCATGGGAAAAAACTACCTATTAAGTCCAACAGTGATAATTTATTTGTTTCTGTTCTTTACCTGCCCCCTTTGCCAGCCTGGCAGCAGGAAGCACGGCCCAGGAGAATGGCTCCTGGCTGTCACACTGCGATCACAGGGCAGGGCTGTGGGCAGGGTTTAACAATCACCGCTCAGTTTCCACAATAAACCATTTTCGCTAATTGCAGCCCACGCCAGAGCAGGCTATTCTTCCACCCACTCGTTTGTGGGATGGAAGCTGGAGACCCCGTCACTGGGAGTCTTGCTTCTGAGCGCACGGGGGCCAGAAGGTCCTCCGATTTCAGTGTGCCCCCCAAAATGGGGGTGCCGGAGTGAGTGTGAAGGTGTCGGCAGGTCGGCAGGTGCTCAGCCCCCGGGATGTGACTAACGCCAGCGAACCCCCTGGGACAGCTGCAGGGGAGAAGTTAAAGCGGGGCCACTGGGCCATTTGCGGGACCTGTCCCTCAGAAGATGGAGGTGCCAAACCCCAGCTCCTGATCCCACATCCACACATCCTCCCCTCTCTCTTTTCCCCCAACGCTCATTTTGTCCTTCGGTCGAGGCAAGAAAGGGTTTGGGGGTGGACCCCACCATCCCAGCAGCCCTGACAGTGCTGTCCCGCCTCCACTGGGCCACGTCACCCCCGATCCCCACGCACTCACGGCCATCATGGCTGGCTGCCCCCGCTCCCAGCATGGCATCCTCCCCGCCGCGCAGCAGGCGGCTCAGCCCCTTCATCGCTCCCCCGTCTCCTCTTCCTCCTCACCCGAGGGAAGGGGCCCCAGGCCGGGGTGCTGAGGGAGGTGCCCGGCCCCACACTGGCCCTGACAAACCGGTTCCTGGTGCTGCGGGTTGAGCGGAGCATGCCCGGCCAGGGCCCAGCTGGCTGCACCCTGGACACACCATCCCCAGAGGCAGAGGTGCCGAGCAGCTTCAGGAGTTTGTTTGAAAAGAAACCAGGAACTAAATAAATGGAATTTCTTGATGCATCGAACAGGGTCATCCTTGCACAATCTTCTCTTCTAGTCTTCCCTAGCAGCTGGCCGTATGGGCATATCGCGATTTGCATCTACAAATGCACACACAAGACAAGAAGATAGTCCTGTTTACTCCTAAAATGCTTCCCAAATCCCCACAGAAACAAGAGGCACTTTGGAAATCAATGCCACAAGTGCACCCATACGGAGACACACAGAAGCATCACAGCTCAGATGGGACCCCGGGGCCAGGCGCCTTTGTTACCAACCGCAGGGAGCTCCCCAGTCACGGAGCTCTCTGCAGGCTGAAGGCCATTCCGGGGGGAAATTCCTCTTGGAATTACTGTCACTGCTGTCCAGCAGTATTCACTGGGCTGGAGAGGGAGGCTGTGTCTGCGCCCCTGCAAGCTTGACACAGCCTTGGGATGTGGGAGACTAAGGTGCTCCAGCTGTAAATTTGGGCAGAAATATGCATGTGCGGTAGTAGCAGTACTGACGCAATCACAAGATTCTCCATTTTCAGGTAGACAATAGTTTCATTTCCTTTTGTCCAAGTCTGGTCAAAATTGATACACACATCCCCAAAGTTTCAGTTTCTGTGAACTGACACATCCATCTAATCTACTTAATTCTCAATTTATCTTGAAGTCCACTATTGTTTTGGTTTACTTAAGCCAACATTGATGTTTCATTTCATGTAGACAACGTTTATCTCCAGTAGGGCATAAAAATTGTTTAAAGTGACTAGGTTAAATTTTACTGTAAAAACAGCCTTTGATATTGCTGACATTTGAAAATAGATATTGGAAAGGTAGCTCCAAGAATGCAGGACCATCAGTCTTCAGCCCACACAACTGAAGATGCATTTGAGTTCCTTTGCTATAATTTTTTCTTTGCAATTAAATTACACAGTCACCTTAACTTCCAAGATTATTAATACTGTACACATCCATAGTAAAATTAATCTGAAAGACTCAAAAGAGTTTGTAAATTGAGAAAATTTGGATTTATGCTCATATTCTGATTATCATATATGAAGAGACTTCACAGTTCCTTTCTCCTTTAAGTGTTTTTCATACAGTCAGGCTGTGATGTATAAGAATCTTTACACTTGATACACCTTGGTCTGATAAGACAGTTTCATCAACTGTACTTCCAGATAATATTACTCAGCTTAAAAAAAAAAAGAAGAAAACAACTGTGAAAATAAACCCAGAGTGAGAAGAATAAGTAACTGATTTAGCTGTAGCTGAATCAGGTTTCACTTTTACTTGCTTCCTGTGAGTCAAATGTTCCAGCAAAACTTCTTAAGATGAAGAGTTTTATTCCTGTATGGTGACCAGGCTAGTAATACAGACCACAACATTAATGCTCATTTTCAAAATCAGAGGCAACAGACAACTGTGGAATGATTAGGTTTGCCTACAAAGCTGGCACCAAAGGAGGAATATATTTGCAGCCTCACAGAGAGCACAAGTTACAGTGCGAATCTTTAAAACACAATAATAATTTTACATACAGTCCAGAAACATCAGCTGTTAGTTTCCAGTTCCAATTACCATCATACAATTCTATTTCACAGCATATCCCTGGTCTCTAAACTAACTTTGACAGTACAACCATACTTTATGTGCTCAAACTTTGCAAATACCAAGTTTACCACATTCTCTAACCACCTCCCACAATCTTGACTCTTCCAAATGGCCCCAGTAACCAGCAGAAAAGGCTGATGCAGACACTAACAGAGATACAGCATCCTGAACAAATGCAGAGCAAGGGAGTACTGGAACATCTTCCTCATATGCTTTTACGGAGCTCTCTCTCCGCCAGGAACTCGGAGCATTTTTTTTAATATTTAAAATAACAGTAGCAATAAACACATAAACAAGTAGAACCAATATAAAGAAAAAAATGTAAGGCAAGACAAAAGCAGGTTGAATAGTGCATAAAGAAGAAAGAGGAACAAGCAAAAATTATGTCCTGTATGTAGCCAGTATTATGTTTTTATTAAACTGTGTATTAATCTGTATTAAGCTGTGTACTTTTACTGAAAGTATGAAACTCTGCAGAATTCTGAATCCCATGGTGCATGAATTGTTAGGCTGTGCAACTGCAGCACCTTACAGTTACACTCATCCCTCCCCTCCTCCCTTATGGTTTACAGCTACCTGTTGCCAATTGCCTTTGATTATGAGTAGTAATTAGAACAATGAAATGGAGAGGCCCAGTCTCAACAGGTGCTCACATATACAAATGACCATCACAAAAGACAGGGCAGAGATCTCCAGAACATCAGCCAGCCAACAAACTCAGGCACCTCTGGGCTGCTCCCTAGGCCCACTTGTAGGCAGTAGGGTCCTGGACAGGATTGAGAAGTGGGCCCAGGCAAACTTCATGAAGTTCAACAAGACCAAGTGCAAGGTCTTCCACCTGGGTCATGGCAATCCCAAGCACAAATACAGGCTGGGTGGAGAATGGCTCAAAAGCAGCCCTGAGGAGACAGACTTGGGGGTGTTGGTGGATGAGAAGCTCAACATGACCCAGCAATGTGCGCTCACAGCTCAGAAAGCCAACTGCATCCTGGGCTGCCTCAAAAGAAGCGTGGCCAGCAGGTCAAGGGAGGTGATTCTGCCCCTCTACTCCACTCTGGTGAGACCCCACCTGGAGCACTGCGTCCAGTTCTGGAGCCCTCAGCACAAGAAGGAACAGGTCCAGAGGAGGGCCACAAAGATGATCAGAGGGCTGGAGCACCGCTCCTATGAGGACAGGCTGAGAAAGTTGGGGTTGTTCAGCCTGGAGAAGAGAAGGCTATTCTCTTTTGCGGCCTTCCAGTAGCTAAAGGGGGCCTACAGGAAAGATGGGGAGGCACTTTATAAGGAAGTGTAGCAATAGGATGAGGGGTAACGGTTTTAAACTGAAAGAGGGGAGATTTAGATTAGGTATTAGCAAGAAATTCTTTACTGTGAGGGGAGTGAGACACTGGAACAGGTTGCCCAGGGAAGTTATGGATGCGCCATCCCTGGAAGTGTTCAAGGCCAGGCTGGATGGGGCTTTGAGCAACCTGGTCTAGTGGGAGGTGTCCCTGCCCATGGCAGGGGGGTTGGAACTAGATGATCTTTAAGGTCCGTTTCTGTGATTCTTGATGGCTTCAAGCTTCTGCTTGAAGGGGGAGGGGATGTGATAAACCATCCCAAAAATTATTGCAACATGGATCAAGCTACAGGCTGACTAATTCAAGCCCAAACTCTGTCCTGCTGATGTTCCTGCCTGTTACTGACACTTCAAAGTGAAACTTCAGCAATGCTGAGAAAAAACAGTGTAAGCCAAAGTATTTATATATTCCCAACAGGAAAGTTTCTAGAAATAGAGATTTTGAGACACTCAGGTTAGATAACCATTAAACACAACTGGTTACCATGACATCCAACCACAGTAAGGCATTCTATAGGCAAGATATTTAAAAACTCAGAAGTAAATAAAGATATTACTAGATAGCAGTAAGCAGATTCAACTGGAAAATGCTATTCTACAACATAAATTTCTGGGTATTGCCGATTTATTAGATAAACTCAAGCAAGTCTCGTTCTTAGGGGTGCATCTCTATGACTGTCCCACTTATGCCAACCATCCTCCTTACAGATTAGTGCTTTGTGGCCAGGCATACGCCATCTGCATTCCTTTCTTCAGAAGTGGTGAAGAACATGAAGATCACAGAAATGTCATCCTTTTTCTCTATCATTCATAACTAAAAGAGGAATTGAAGAGAACATATGTATATATCTACCTTAAACAAGAGAGAAACTTACACTACACAAAAATTCTCATCTGCTACCAACCTACATCACTCACGTGCTTCATAACTGTGGATATACTAATTGCAGAATGGCTCACACATAGAGAGTAGTTTATACATTAAGTTAAACACAGCTATAAAGAAATTTCCAGATGCTAATGAAAACAGATTTTAAGTTAAGGTAAATTATGTAACACACACTGAGAAAAATGCAAAACAAAAACATTGCTTACACAGTCTTCTCTACAAGAACTGAGATGAAAAATCGTATCACAGAAGTTTATGACAATACTTTATCATGTACTGAAGGCCTTCTTCCGATAAAAACAGTAATAAACGTGGTATGAGAAAGTATAAGGAATAGAAAAAAAAAAGGTTTCTGTTTTCCATTGCAGGAAATAATTTACCTGGAAAACATTAAAATAATCTCACTGAGCACCTTCTGTAAACACACTGAATCACCTTTCCAAATGGTATATTTTTACACACATCTCAAAAGACAGACATTTCTGGCTTTAGAATCATACTGTGAGCCTTATTTGCACATTAATTCTAACATACTCCACAACTTTAACTTCATTACACTCAGATAACTCTAAGACACTTTTTTTAAACAGATGGTAAGACAACTTCTGATGCTAAGCCAAACTAACATCATTTGTTCAAGTAACAAAAAGTAAACTACTTTTAAGTAAGTAATGCATATAAACATTTTAAAGAAATACACACCATGACAAGGTAATACTTGGATTCTACACTTTATTGAATCAGACAGATACAGACTAACAAAGGGACAGGTGTTCACTTTCTAAACAGCAGCAGTAGCTTAAGTCACTGTTCCCTCAGTTGCTTTTATGTCTTTCCTACGAAAAGTTTCCAGCTCCCATCTCTGTCAACAGAACAGCTGATGCTGAATGCTCACTAACCTGCTTTAGAAAAAGTCAACTGAGTCAGCTTACATGGCCTGAGCTAGTCCAGCTGATTTGGTCCTTAGCAGATAAGGGAGCACTGACATGAATGCAAATGACAGAGCTGTGGGCACTGTGGCACCTGGCAAACAGATGAGCAGGTACAGATGGTGAAATAATTCCAGCAAGTTTGGAAACCAAAAGGCACATTCTGGACTTAGCCTGGGCATCTAAAACATACCAGGTACACATTTGCTTGTTTAAAGACACAAGCAAACCCCGAAGTACTTTCAATACAGTTAAACAATAAAGCAGATGCTTCTACAATAGCTACTTCTTTTAAAGATTTTGCAATTAAAAAGCAGTTTATATTCCATACAGGGTTTGACATTTTTTGTATAAGAAATATGCTGTCATCATAAATTATTTGCCTGATAAATATTTAATCATATTAAAATGTCTGCATTTAAGCAATTTGGTGTGAACAGCAAAAAATCTAAACAGGGTATTTTAAATATTTGCACTTTACAACTACCTCCTTCCACATATGCACGCATAAAATGTCATTTATTGAGAAATACAAAATAATTTTAAAGAGAAAGATAGGTAAACAATAAGAAGGTTCAGCATCTTTCTTACTTGCACATCATTCACATTATTGCACCATGAGACCTTTTATTTAGAGTAAATTTAGTCCTAATGACCAGTAACAATTTCACAATTGTGAAGAAAATTCAAGTTCTCAGTGTCTTTGGAGAGGCCAAGGACCAAACAATATTTGTCCGACTAACCTGGAGGAATTCTTCTCTCATCAACAGGTTTATTAACATTTTTTAAATCAGTGAAGTCATCCTGTATCTTAACACAATGAGTCCTTTAGGGCTGGTCCACCAACTCTTACCGAAGCCATTTTCAGTGACAATAATGAAAGCTTGACTGTGCTCTAAATTCTTCCTCTTTTCCTTTGAAACTGTGAAACCAATCAATTTTTGTGTCCACTGAGAAGACAAATGTTTGTAAGCTGATATCAAGCAACTTGGCTCTTCTCTGTTATCACACAGCTAATACCACAATTAAATTCGGTGTTGAATTGTCCAGCGAAGCGTCAGCCTCGGCTCCTATGGCTACCACAGCCAATACAACCAACACAGAGAAGATGGCAGGTCAGGTGCGAGAAGACGGCCTTCAGTAAGCACAGCGTGACATGCTAGCTAATGACTCCTGCTTTCCAGGGAGCTTGCCCTACAGGCTTGCCCAACGGCAGCTCTAATCTCCCTGTTCTGTTTGTTGAACAGCAGAGAGAATTCATGAGGATGCTCGTGACTCTAACAAAGTTTCACATGTTCAATAAAAACAAAATCAAAGTGCTAGCAAATTTTGATTCTCGTAAACAACTGGGAAAAAAAGTATTAATCTCCAAAAAAAAAAAAAATTACCTCAGTTGTACCTCCTCTTCTACCTCAAACATCATGTCTTTTTACACAGGCATACAATGGCTCCAAAGTGACAGGCCCCTGAATCCAGTCTACCGCCAATGCTAAATTAATTTGCAGTCATAAAACACTATGAAATACTTCATATAGAATATGTTGCTACACAGTCATTTAAAAAACATTTCAATTGTATGCTTGGAATTGCATGACTTGGCCTTTTTTGATACTGACTGTGAAGTTGTTAGTCCAGACCTGAAGTTAAAGACAAAAAAACAGTAAGAGGGGAAAAGATATACAATGCATACCTAAAACAACTTCCACAACACTAAATATTTTTCTAAACTTCATTATTTTAAAATGAGTTGTGTACTCAAGTTTCCAGAAAACCCTTACCTTTTTGTTCCTTGTGATGGATTAGCGCACTGCTGTCCTCTGCTTAAACCTCCTGAAAAGTAATTGGAAACAACGAAAATTATTTCAATAAAGAATGTTTCAGAAATCACATACATGGCAGAACTTTTAAAAGAGCATGTTTGGGTAAAGCTTTTCTTTCCCTTTTTTTTAAGGTAACCAAATTTAATCTGTCTCAAGGAGCAGATAACATTTTATTACATGCAGTTTGAGTACTGTAATTTATATTAACATTCTTCAAGAGAAAAAGCCTTTAGCTTATTGAATTCTAAGGGATCAATTCGAACCTTGTTGTAGTTTTCAGAAATATTTCAGTGTGATGTAGTTGATTTTCAAGGCAGTTATTGAAAACTTTTTTTTTATCCTGCAGGGGGGAAAAACTCTTTGCCAACAGTAAATTTTTAATTTAAAACAAAACCTGTTTGCACATGTAGCAACAATACTGCTTATAAAATTTTCTGCGTAAAAGACTCAAATTGTAAGTCTTAATTGTGTCTGATAATCCTACCACACTCTCATTTTAATTTCCTCTTATAAAGCTCCCAAATTAGATTACAGACAAGGTACCTTAAGCAGATACTTAATTACCTGCATATGTCCTCTAATCTAGCCAAAGATTAACTCTTCATCAAAAAGATAAACTACTTAAGTAAATATGCTACTGGTTTTGCATGTTACAGGTACAATTATGAAATATGTTTTATTAGATGTAAAACAGGCAAGTTCCTGCCTTCATGCTTTAGTTCACCACCTCTCTGTTTTTGCCAACACATTACAGAATGGAACTTTTCTGTCAACTGAATGTCTGAAACAATCCCGATCGAAGATGTTTTCATTGATTTTCATTTAAATCTCAGTGGCCTTACAAACACCTTTCTGAACGTGGTTGGGGGGTAGCAAACGTGCAATTTACAGAAATGAGCAGTAATTCCTATGTCACCATTGTGGCAAATGAGAATGCACTGTGTAACTACCATCACATTCATAAATCTAGTTTGTCATGAAAATTGATTTCATATTTTTTAAATAAAAATGTTCACTTTTACACGGGCCTTACTCAAATGAACTTATTGAAAAAAATCTCAAAGCCCTGTGTCCTGGTTTGAGGTTCAAAGTATACCACTACCAAATTACTTTAATTGTACAAGCAGATAATTTGCATAATCAAATATATCCTAATGCACATACTCACCAACTCTGTTTGAATTTTCCATATTACAAGTCTTAGTAGGAAAATCTTTTTTTTCTGTCAGCTCCTGGATAAGGCCTTTATTTAAGCAGACATCCACATGTCTGTTAAATGACACAAGACTGGTGGTTTTCTGCTCTGAATTACAAACTGGACAAACAAGAACGCCGTCATCTTTGGCTTCAAAGAAACAGGATGAATTAGTTTCTTCTGTACGTTCAGTCTTTTCAAAATGGTCTTCCTTGTCTTGTGAAATTCTTTTGGGGAAAAGACACTGTTTCATACACACGTTTCTAGCAATATCACTGAGATTGCTAGGCTGTCTTTCTCTGTGAGGTTTATCAGATATCATCTGAGTGAATTTTTCTGTGATATTGCTAGCAGAGTTGTCAGATGTACTTGCAGACTGGTCTGTTCCTGCTAGTTGACCTGTTTCATTTTTTTGACCTTCATCAACATTTTCAACATTTTCATTTTTGAAGTGTGGAAGAAAGTTAAGTGTATTTTCTCTTGAATTTTCATTCTTGGATATTTCCATGGCATCTTTAACAGTCCCGTTGAGGCACTGATCAATATGCCTATTAAGCTCTTCCAAATTATTGCTGCTTTGGTCCTCAAAGCAAACAGGGCAGGTGAAGGTCTTACACAGATTAGAATTCTGTAAATCCGTGACTTTCTTAGTGTCTTTCACAAAATTTGCTGATGATTTCCTATCATGAAGGAACTGCTTACCTACAGTTTCATTTGGAGAAAGATTCTCACTGTTCAGTTGCCTTGCAGCTCGCTTCTTATCAAAAAAACTCCCTCTGGGAGATGCTTCTGAATTTTTTGTGAAATATTCTTGGTTGGACTTCCCTGGCTGCAACCTAAGAAAACCAATTTCTTTTCCTGATTTTAAGAAACTTGTAATGCTTTTTTGTTGATACTTCTTCTCTTCTTCACTTAGAAATCCTGATACTCGTACACCTAATGATGAAAAACAAACTTACAATACCAATTTTATGAAAACTTGATACTAATTCTTAATTAACAACTTCTGAGGTGTACATCCACTCAATATAAGTGCACTTCATCTTTAAATGGAGGCTATATTGCCTGCAAATGCTAACAATGGATCACAAGCTCCATAAAATTCTATCAGACCTGAACACTTGCCCAAACATATTATTAATTTCAATACCCACGGAGTTTTAACTGATTGCACCATGAGGCTATAAACTTAATACAGTTATATAGAATTCAGTCTGAAAGAGAGTTTTGCATGAAGTTTCCCCACTAAAATATTTTTTTCTTCAGTGCATTCTAATACCATAGACAACTAAGTTTTATTTATCACTGAATGGTCCAAGCGGAATGCACAAGCACCTGAAACACACAGGTCTTAGAATCAAAACACAGAGTTTACTTTTGACAGAAATTCCAAATTTCTTGCAGAACATAGCATCTTCAACACTAGAAGCACTTTTATTTAAAGCATTTGTTTCTAAAAGAGGTTATGGACAGAAATGTTGCTGTGGTGCAAAGCAGATTTAAAGGGTCTTTTAAGGCAGCAAAGCTAAGCACTGCTGTGCGTTAACGTTCTACTCTCATGCCAAATCTGTATGTTGTTCCAGGGCTAACAGGTGGTAGGAAAAGTACAACCTAAATTAGTAAAACATTCCTGAGTTACCATTCAGCACTTCAGACCTATTTCACTTTGCAAAAACTAGCAGGGTAATGGAGAAAGGATAAATCCATTTACACAAATTTTACTTTAGAGTACTGTCTATTACTTTGATACATTATAAGATCTAACTCTGAAAAGGAAGAACGAGTTTGAAACACTTTACCCATAAGTCTTATCCGTAAAGAGTGAGGAGCAACACTATCAATTTCTGTTCCTAACAAGTCTTTAGCCACAGCAAAGATTTCCTCCTCCGTAGAAACAGAAGACAGCACAGTTGAAGCTCTCGTTTTCACTTCAAAGTTCACATTCTTTAGCTTCAAGGTAACAGTTTTACCCTAGGCAAAAAAAATAAAGGAAAAAAAAGAAAAAAAAAAGAAAAAAGTTAAGCATGTCATAAACAGCACAGAAACAATCATTATGCAGCATCTATATAAGGGCACTAAAGCCATAGTCAAAACTGTGGGCTTATCTGTGTACAGCAAGGGGCACTGCCAAGAATTTGTCTGCAAGATTCTGCACTTGCTTCTAAACTGCTGCCAAAGTCAAATTCTCTGAACTGGGTCATTTGGCTATTGTTCCCAGCAGACCATCTGCCACCAGTGCATATTCAATAGATTTCATGCTCTGGCTACAGTCACAACTTCTACCCTGTCTACAAAAAATTATTTCCTCATTTGGAAACTTTCTGTGTGAGATATCTTAACTTTGCTGGGAAACTTACTAATGATGTATAAGTGATATCCAATTAAGGATTTGCTGAAAACTTACTTCCTCCTGCATGGTGCTATCACAGCCACACACAGTGTCTTTGTTTGGCACAAATATTCCCCTGGCGACACCTTCCAAACCATTTGTGTGATTTAGCGTGTTCATCCGAACATAGATAGATGGCACACCTTTTTTTCTGGTGCCTTTGTAAGCTTATCCCTTTGTCCTTCTTAGCTGATGATTTCCCTTTCAACCTGTCATCTTTTGAGACAATCTTTTATGGATGAAGAAGACTAATCACAATTCTTTTAGGTCTTGAATGTTATTCCTTGCTTTACCCATAAAGACCTTCATGGAAAATATCAACTGTTCTTTCCAGATAATAAACACAAATTTGAGGAGAAGGAATACAGGGACTGTTCCTGCCATTCATACCAGTGAATGGCATGAATAACTTGTCAGCAAGTTTGGGACATGTGAACTCCTTAAATTACTCTACTGGCTATTGACTGGATCCTGTGTGAACACAGGAAAGAAACAGTGTTTTAAATACTTTGTAGTACATGATTGACCACAGCACACCTCATAGACAATCAGTGCTATTACTTGTTTATAAACATTGCTTTTAGCATAAAATGCTTATATGCTAAGTAACTTGGTTAACTAGTTTAATTTTTTCCATGCGTATTATTAGAAAGCCACCTGAACAGTATCAATATGCTGCCTAAATCATTCTAAACATCTGCAATTAAAGAACGTAGACCATACATTGCATGGTACGATGTTGCTGAAAGTATTCATACTAATGCTGCATTTAATAAGTTTGAGTGCAAGGTGTTGTCTTTTTGCAAGTAAACAGAGAATAATATAAATACCTTAAGTCCCTCTTTCTGTAGCTCTTGAGCAAGGTCTCTACAGAGTTCTCGACACAAGCTGTACTGGTCTTCTGCTGTGTTTATTTCACTGAATGTTCTACAGTAAAGATAAGATATTTTTTTTTTTTCAGTATGAATCCTAGAATTTCTTTAGTGGCTGCCTCCTAAAAGTATTTTTTGTACAGTTAAAACTATATCAGCAGGAGGTTGTACAGGTTTTAGTGTTTATTTCAAGGAAAAATGGATATTAATATGATTATTATACAGCAAGATTTGTGCACGTTTATGTGTTTCCAAATGCTTGCAAAGCCCTTCAAATAATTAAATAATTTGGCTTTCAATTTTTCATGCACTATTTGAAAATGTATCAGATTTAAGTTCATTAATGCTTAAATATTTGCAAGAGAGAATACTAACACCAACTGAATTCATGGAGCCAGACAAGTTATTTGTATTTAATCTCCTTTGTACTGTGCTATGTAACATCAGAAGAAAGAAAGGATTAGAAAGTCAACATCAGAGCCAAGTATCAGAAATAAATAATGCAGATGCTAAGAAAAAGATGCCAGCTAGAATAATTATGTCTATCCTCAGAGGAGGAAAAGCTATCTTTCTGCCAAAAACATTGCTAACTGCCTTTGCTAGAGCAGGGGAATTACAGTACTATTTTTTTGTTTTGCATCTGCTTTTTAGTAATAACATGAGAGGAAAGGCAACCTTCAGCTAGTAGCAATTTTAAGAGAAGCGGGAAGCAAAACTTAAAAGCTGCCAGATGCTTTTGGAAAGGTCCCACAGAACCATTATTTCATGCCAGGCTTTATATTTACAAGTGTAAAGTCCCTACAGTTATGTTGGATTTCACATCTCTAAGCTATACTCAGGTTTACGTGATCATATTGAAAAGTCATCCTCTATTATGATTCACATTCCCCTAAGAATGTTTGCATGCTGCCAAACTAATGGGATGAATATTTTACTGTGGGTCCCATGCCATTATCCAAGGAGTAACTCATGTTATCCTGGCAATGCTGCAGTAGTTGGGAAGCTGTAAAAGTCCTAAGTTTGGAAGGGGCAGGATAGAGAGAATACTATTTCAGGCCCATCTCTTCCTCGCATATAAACTAGACTCATGATCTCAGCAGCTCATTGATAGCTCTGGTCTAAAACCATTTCCCTTAGGGAAAAAAGAAGAAAGAAAGGCAGAATGGCAGAACAGGCTACCCAGATTATCTGTCTGCCTGCAAACCAGCACAAGACTACAGCCATAAATTTCTCAGCTCTGGTGGTACCAAACCTTAGTGGGCTTACATAAGTTGCCCACAACTCTTAAGTCTCAATAGGAATAAGAATCATTTCTTATCTTCTTTTCTAGGAAGAGACCACATGAGGGTAGGGATAATTATTACGGTGCTCTACAGATTCTCCTTGCAGTATTTCCTTTTTAAAAATGAACTTTCGGAAATGGCATACACCACCACCTTAAGGAACTTTACACTGGTAAAAACTTAAAAGTTAGGAAATGTAACCAATTTTAGTTAACCATGCAGAATTATTGTCAGCTTTGCAAGTCTGCCTTATGCTATACTTGCCATGCAAGTGACTGCAGGCTACTAGACTGATACTGACATTAAACTGGAACATACAAAAAAAAATTCAAGCTTTTATATATTTTCACCCTATATTATGGCTTAAAGACCACTGTGATGCATTAAAGGCATTAGAAGAATCAGATGTTGAGAAAAGACAACACACAAACTGACAGAAGTACCTCCATAGTATTCTGAAGCCAAATAATGAAAGCTTGAATGTGATTTAGTGAGCTTGTTGTATATGCGGTTTTTTAACACATATAAATACACAATGAAATTACATGACTAAGAAAAGCATACGCTACCTGGCATTAGGTAGATTTAGTGATTAATGTAGTTTTTTCAATGTTAAAGAGGCATACCTTTCAGTGCTCATACTTTTTCTTTCTCCATCCCTTTAAAAAGAAAAACAATTTATTATATTCACTTTACTTAGAACTGTTATCATTTCAATAAACTCTGAAACAATCATGCTCCAATAACTAACAGCAGTCTCTTCTGTAAAATCTGGATGTTAACTTTTTCTACAAATCTTGTACACCAAGTTTAAGTGAGTGGAAAATGGACAATGTATTTTTAAAAAAACTTAAATTACTGTAGATGAAGTAAAGACATAAATAAGCCACAGGCACTAATAAAAATAAAGTTTGTAAAAAGAACCCCAAACCCCAACAAAACTCCCCTCTCATATTGGACGGAGTCTTATTTAAAAACAAAACTAACTACAAATCCTATGCTGCCTCACCTCACTATAACTGTGAAGCACTGCTATTAACATCCTGAACATACTAGGTGTATTTGAATATTTGTTTATCTGAGGAAATAGTTTGCTTTCTCACTAAATTATTACCCATGTTAAAGGTGACGTGTTAGGGCTTTTTCTGTTCGTTAGTTTGTTTGCTTTTTTTTTCATGGTTTTAATTGAGCATCCTTTAATAACTCTTCTGCATACAAGCAGCTCCTACGAGTGTTTTCTTTTTAGATCCTTCTTCTGTTTTTAGGTATTGGAAATAACAAATTTGGTGGACCATAAGATGAACCATTTACTCAAGGATTCAGGTGTTGGTATGTTAAGGGCATGCCTTCTCCATGCTAAAATCACTGAAATCAAGACGGTGCTAATAAAAACAAAACGAAGAAATAAATTTCTTCGACAACACCATTAAAATTGGATTCCCCTTCACAACGATAATTGTGGTTTTTGAAATGCTCCTGTTTTTTTGTTTTTTTTTTTAATGTACTAGGAGGTTTCCCAGACTGTACAACACCTGAACAGGGTGAATAAGGGGAGAGAGTACACCAATTATTAAAGGACCAGTTGAGATTGCATTATCTTAAAAGAAACAAATATTTGTAAAAACGCATTTTATCTTTTATCAAGTCACCTTCACAAAGTCAATCTTACTGCATATTTTGTTTCAAGTCAACATACTTCTGAAACAAACAAACAAAAAAAACAACACAAAGATTTGTGCTAGCACGTTACTGGTCTACAAATTGCTAACTGTATATATTATTTTGTAGTCAAATAGAAAAATTGGAAGATCTATTACTACCAGAGAAGTAACAGAAATAATATGGAACAGGTCCTTCAGAAGTACACAAAGCACTTTGGAACTCCTAATGAAACCAAATCATTGTCAAGCTGTTTTTAAATAGAATTTCAGCACTTTGGGAAGGATAGAAGGATATTTAAGGAAGGAATATTTAAAAGAAAGGACTCAATCCTAAATTAAGACTCTTGTTTACACGAACAGCAAAATGCTAAGTTTTTTTAAGAACAAGTGTTCCGTGTTTGTATCCAGGACAGACTTAGAAATGACACATATTATTGAAAACATGTATTCACTAGTAAGACATATTTCTCCCCTCCCAAACAGGAGGCTAAAAAGCTGTTAAAGCAGTATGAACCTTAACGGAATAGCTATGAAGGCTATTAAAATCTTCAGTTCTATTCCAGCAAATGCACAAGCTGATATTATAAATATGTATGTACACACGATAGGAGACACAGAAACTTCAGTTACTTTCATTAGAACTATAACAATTTACCACCAGAAAAGATCAGATGCCAATTTTCATTACAATCGGATAATAATAAAAGCCAATGAATGTATATTGTTTTTCTAGAGAAAATAGGACTGAACACCTCTGCCTAGGATAACTCATTTCTCTTTAGTTATTTTAGTAATTATGAGGTTACCCTAAATGATACTGACTTGATTTCTTGATATACACTTATGCTCAACTTCTCTGACAGACCTTTTGGATTTCATACATAAGACATGGACATACAAACTTTTGCTTTTTAGTGCTTGGTCTATTGTGTGTATGTTAGCCATAAGTATAATAATAACAACAGGTATCAGAGATCTTTGAAAATGTATTAAACAAGCCAAATTTTCATAATATCTGTTTGTCAATAAAACATGTCTTAAAATGTACAGTATGTGAGATACACAAGCAAAAATTTAGAAAAATATAAACACAGGAGAAAAAAACCCAAAACATACTTTTCCAAATGTGTTGAACCCAAACCAAGGGAAATATCCAAGAAGTTACGCCAAGATGCTTCTGAAAAAAGAAGAGAAAGCAGTGCCCTCTGCTGGTAAAGTTCTGAGCAAGTCACAATTCCAAGGGTTTTTAACATCTTCTCGGTTACTTTTCCTATACCTGGCACCTGAAAAACAGTTAAGTCTCATTATGCTGGAAACTTTCCATTTGTAGATCCAATATCAAGAACAATTTAAATCAAACAACTGGGAAGATTACCTAGAAAAGTATATTTCTTCAGGAGAAATTTTGCTTTTAGAACATAAGGAACATACACGATTACACAGTAAATATCATGGTATCTCTTACCTTTCTAATGGGCAAGTCTTTTAGGAAGTCTAGCACTGCTTGTTTCTCAGGAGCAATTCTGTATTGCCCATTAGGTTTATTACGGTCACTGCACATTTTTGCTAACATTGTGTTTGGTGCTATTCCTTAAAAACAAACAAACAAACAAAATCCCTATTTTTAAAAAATACAAGACAATGTTTAATTTCAACTGTCCAATATTTAAAAGCACAAGAGCAGCCTACACATTTGGCAAAGACTAAACATAAGCAAAACAATTACTATAACTGATAACCAGATTTGTTACAATTCTGCAAAAAAAATTTATAATAGACATGGGAGACCATAAATACTTGTGGAAGATTAACTACAACGGATGCACCAGATAAAGTGTACCTACTATTTTAAGATAGTCAGGGTAACACAACATGCACTAATCAGTCACGAGAGTTAAATACCAAGTGTTTATAAATAACATCAGCTACGTGATTGAATGATTTTATGATGGTGATTATGGTAAGACAAAAGGAAATCCTTACAACGGCAGTTATAATGAACTCTTAATAAGAAGGAGATATTTCTTCCTTGTATTTTAACAAAAAGACTTAATTAATTTTGACAAAATTTACCAAATTAAAGTCTTTTGTGGACTACCACTGCTATGTAGTCTTTTTGAAATATATATATATATTTCCCTGTCACTGATAGGGATGAAGGATTGCTCTTTTTTATCAAAGTATCTGTTTTTAAAAAACATACTCTGGAATTGGTTTAGCAAGAAAAATAGAATTATTCTGCACTACAGCCCTAGTGGCCTAAATTTTGAATTGCTCACTGATAAAATTATTCAAGAAGGTATAAAAATTCTATTTATTACTGATTATTAGTATTTTTTCAATTAGCCTTCTAACTGGTTTTCCTTTTTGGGCTTAAAACCCCTGATGCACTTATAAAAGCTATGTCTGTTTTCCAAACATTAACTTATTCTTAGGAAGACAAAATTGCAGCAGAACAAAATTATGATTTTGCTACCACTCATGAGATAACACACATGGGAGGCGGGTTTCATCCTGCTTCTTCCTACTAGCTGTTCCTTTACTTTTGCTTACATTCAACACTTCCTTGGCCTCCTACATCTGCTTCATAAAGCTCAGCACTCCCTGATGCCTCACTGACTTGGTTCACAAAGCAGTTTGGATGGCATCCAAACTAAGTGGCTACAGAAATAAACTTTTTTCAGCGACCTAATCCAGATTATTATTATCAAAACAGCTAAGATTTACTGGTAGAATACCTGAAGTCAAAAGACATAAAACTTGAATAGTAAATATTAAAACCCTAGTGAATAGTTTAACTTCAACATATATTTACTTCTCTGAGAAATAACTTTTTAATGAATTTTGATATTGCCTTAAACAAGGAAAAGTGTGGAGAACTGTCAGAAACAATATGGATCTGCTATTCAAACTAACAGCAATTTAGCAACCAGTGACAGATTTCACTGTGACCACTGGCTTACGAAAACAATCTACATGAAGCACTAAAACAACAACCACCACTGCTAAGATTAGCTCCTGAGCGCACTGGTCATTCTTCCACACTACTTATACTTCAAGCACAAAGAAGCAAAAAGATGACATAACTGTTTCTATGATTAAAAACCAAAAACCAGGAATGGCTTTGATATAACATCTCTTGAAACACTTGAAAGTCACAGTCTTTGCAGACTTTGCAAAGAGAGCAAATTTCTTTGCAATACAAGAAAACTGTGCCAATGCAAATTTCTTAATTAATGCCCTCTGAGATTAGAGTAGAAGACACTGTGGAAATACAAAGCATTATTATTATTCATATGTGTCTGAATACCTGCACTAGCAGTCAGTCGAGTTTTCTGCTCAATCCTAAAGCGAATTTCCTTCACAACTTCCTCTGCAGAAGTTCCAAAGACAACTGAATTTTCCACTGATTGATCTCTTTGTTGAGGGTGGTCATCCATCAGAGGTGTGTTGTCTTCAAACAGTATCGGTGAAGAAGAGTATCCATCTTCACTAAATTTGGCAGACATATTTACATCACCTTTATCTATGTTAGATAGAAACACAAACAACTAATCCATCCATATATAACATATATGGCTGGATCTCAGGGATAAAAAATAGTTTATGACCTTTGGAAGAAGGGCAAGGCAACTCAGGAGGACTACAAGGATGTCATGGGTTTATGTAGGAAGAAAATTAGAAGGGCCAAAGCCCAACTAGTACTTAATCTGGCTCCTGCAGTAAAAGACAATGAAAATGTTTCTAGAAATACATCAACAACAAAAGGAGGGCTAAGGAGAATCTCCATCCTTTATTGGATGCAGGGTGAAATACAGTGACAAAGGATGAGGAAAAGGCTGAGGTATTTAATGCCTCAGTCTTTAACAGTAAGACCACTTGTTCTCAGGTCCTGAGCCCCCTCTGAGCTGGAAGACAGGGACAAGTTGCTGAATGAAGTCCCCATAATCCAGGGTGAAATGGTTAGTGAACTGCTACACCAATTAGACACACACACAAGTCTATGGGGCTGGATGGGATCCACCCAAGGGCACTGAGGGAGCTGGTGGAAATGCTCACCAAGCCACTTTCCAGCATTTATCAGCAGTCCTGGCTAACTGGGCAGGTCCCAGTTGACTAGAGGTTAGCAAATGTGACACCTGTCTAAAAGAAGGGCCAGAAGGAGGATCCAGGGAGCTACAGGACTGTCAATCTGACCTTGGTGCCAGGGAAGGTTATGGAGCAGATCATCCTGAGTGCCATCACGTGGGATATACAGGACAATTAGGCGATTGGGCCCAGTCAGCACGGGTTTATGAAAGGCAGGTCCTGCTTGACTAACCTGATCTCCTTCTATGACAATGTCACCCGCTTAACGGATGAGGCAAAGGCTGTGGATGTTGTCTACCTAGACCTCAATAAAGCCTCTTACACTGTTTCCCACTGCATTTTCCTGGAGAACTGGCTGCTCATGGCTTGGGCGGGCATACACTTCACTAGTTAAAAAACTGGCTGGACGGCCAGGCCCAGAGAGTTATCGTGAATGGAGTTAAATCCGGTTGGCAGCTAGTCACAAGTGGTGTTCCCCAGGGCTCAGTACTGGGGCCAGTTCTGTTTAATGTCTTTATTAATGATCTGGACAAGGGGATCGAGTGCACCCTCAGTAAGTTTGTAGATGACACCAAGTTGGGTGGGAGTGTTGATCTGCTTGAGGGTAGGAAGGCTCTGCAGAAGGATCTGGACAGGTTGGATCAATGGGCCAAGGCCAGCTGCGTGAGGCTCAACAAGGTTGAGTGCTGGGTCCTCCACTTGGGTCACAGCAACTCCACACAACGGTACAGGCCTGGGGAAGAGTGGCTGGAAAGCTGACCAGAGGAAAAGGACCTGGGGGTTTTGGTTGACAGCCAGCTGAATGTGAGCCGGCAGTATGCCCAGTTGGCCAACAAGGCCAATAGCATCCTGGCTTGTATCAGAAATAGTGTGGCCAGCAGGACTAGGGAAGTGACTGTCCCTCTGGTGAGGCCGCACCTCAAATACTGTGTTTAGTTTTGGGCCCCTCACTACAAGAAAGACATTGAGATGTTGGTCCAAAGAAGAGTAACGAAGCTGGTGAAGGGTCTAGAGCACAAGTCTTATGAGGAGCGGCTGAGGGAACTGGGGTTGTTTAGCCTGGAGAAAAGGAGGCTGAGGGGAGACCTTATCACTCTCTACAGCTACCTGAAAGGAGGTTGTAGCGAGGTGGGGGCCAGTCTCTTCTCCCAAGTAACAAGTGATAGCGCAAGAAGAAATGGCCTGAAGTTGCACCAGGGGAGGTTTAGATTGGATATTAGGAAAAATGTCATCACCGAAAGGGTTGTCAAGCATTGGAACGGGCTGACGTGGAAGTGGTTGAGTCACCATCCCTGGAGGTATTTAAAAGGCTATGTGGTGCTTAGGGACATAGTTTAGTGGTGGACTTGGCAGTGTTAGGTTAACAGTTGTACCTGATGATCTTAAAGGTCTTTTCCAACCTAAACAATTCTATGATTCTATTATATAATTTATTGATTTCTTTCTGCAGTGGCTGAAGAGAGTTCATTAGCAGTTTCATTTTTTCTGTTTGGAAAAAAATGTGTGATTATTTAACCAAAGCAATTGCGCTGTTTTTTTGTTTGAAGAGAGGAGAGTCATAACTGCTTTGTGCTTAATATGATTTGAGCTTGGCTGGGATTGGAAAAATTGGCTAGGAGACTGGACATAACTTCCAGAAAAGCAACAAGGTTTAATGGCCTGTTGCTGTAGCAGCAGAAAAACATCAAAATGTTGGCATTATTTTGATTTCATATCAGAGAGAAGGCCAGATGCTCCCTTTTTTTTGTGGACATAAAAATCTTTTGTAGAAGTTTTTTCAATATTCTCCAAAGAAAATTAGGGTTCTGGAATATCTGGTTCTATATAGAATATACCATAAGCCTGGCAAGACTCTTGTTTTCAACTGCAGTCATGGTAGAACAAGTAATGTCAGCAGCTCTTTGTCTGGCTGTACAAACTTTGCTATTATGGTTTCACATTCAAAGTGCTTGTTTGTGTTTCTGAAGAGCAAAGGTGTCAGAGAAGTATGAAGAGGCACATGACTCCACATCAGTGATACTTATTTTGTAAATACTATGCCAGTTTGTTTCTTTCTATTCCATTAATGCTTTTCAGTAGTAGTGTATCCTTGATTATCCTCTTAATGGCTATTTAGATCATTTTTGAATACTGATAATATAAATGTTTTGGTTTGTGCATCAATCAGCCATTTGTATGACTCTTCCTTTTTTATTATTCCCAATTGGGTATACAGTTATGGATGTGGTTCCAACTCCATCTTCTAGAGCCAAGTGAAATCCAGTCATATCTTAAGCATTACTATAAGTCCTGCAGTGCTCATGACTTTATACATTTTTAATCTTGTAAAATAATCATGTAACCAGAGCTTACACACACTGTCTTTGCAGGCAATTTCTCATGTTTCTGATGTACAGGACTCACTAAAGTATTTTACGAAACAACTTTCTAAAAAACAAATAATCTTTAGAACAGTAAGTTTATTTATTCTACACCTCCTTAAGTCATAAGTTTATTACTACTTATTTGCAAAATTACCATGTTGAATTGTGAAGGAAAAATACACACCTGAAAAACAATTGGGTTCAGTAAACCTAGTACCACTTTTCACACATTTTACTCTAGTTAAAAAAAAAGTAACTCCTCCAACTCCAAATCATTAGCAGCATACCTTTTATGCACGGGTGTGTAGCAGAGGAAGTTAACCTGTAAACTAAGAAATCGAAGGTAGAAAGTATATGAGAGGACAAATTATGCAAGGACCTGTGCTATCACAATTTCCTGTTAAGAAAATAAAGCTTTAAATTGTAACTACGATTTAGTGCCATCATGATTCTGCCAATGATCCCTAAAAGAAACCATCTGTCCCCTCAGTGTCAGGTGACTATAGGAAAAGAGTAATTTGCTTACCTTTTTCTATAGTGCTTTCTGTGTTAAAAAAGAATCTTCTCTTATCTTCAGGCCAGTTCAGTCTTTCCTCCAAGTGCTCTGTTATGTTCAGGTAGGCTTCATCTAGGCCCATAGGCATAAAATTGGGATCATATTCGGTGAGTATTTCTCTAACCTTGATAAACACATAGTGAAAGTTTAAAGCCTTGTTGCTGTAAGAGCAGATCTTGACACACAATTATGAGGTGAACAAATGTACTCCGAAACTTCAAGATGACCAATGAATATTAAAGATATTTCCAATGAATATTAAAGATATTTATAGAACAAATTATTCATTGATACTGGAAAATTATAGTACTACTTCTCACAAGTAGCAATATATCAATAATAAGTGAGAACTAAACAGATTTTGAGCAGTGTTATTTTACTGCAGAGGTCATTAAGATCAGTGTATAAGGACTCCACAGGCACTATGTTCACACATACTGCAGTAACCACCTGAATAAAACTCTGGGGACCTGAGAACTCAGCGAAGCACATGAGCACCTTTCTGTGCACTGTGCATCAGACACCACATATACAAAGGTTAAAAAAAAACCCACCCAAGTTTTAAATTACATTCACTAAAGTTATAGCCAATGTCTTAGAGCGCTGGTTAACGCCACAGGCAAAACTTGTTAGTAAAATCTTTAGTGATAAGTACATCTTCCAAAAAGGCAACATAATAAATAATAAATTAAACGGTCAAAATAAAATCTAAACCTTTTCTCCTCTTTTTTTTTTTTTTTAAACAAGGAGGAAAATTTGACTGCGTTACGGTTTCTCTATCAGTTTTGTTGAAATTCTTAAGCACCACAACATTTGTTCACATGCACTTCATCTTTCTGAAACTGATTAGATAGGATTCACTGCTCAACTTTTAATGACAAAATGAAATAAATTTAAATATTTTCAATCCAAATCCCAAGAGAAAAACATAACTAAAAAAAGGCAAATCAGCCTAAACCTTTAATACTTTACCCCATCAAACAACAAATTAAATACCTATCATGAAACCAAGATCCTTAACAAGCTCAAACCCATTCTGAAATACTCACATCTGTATATGCTTTTTTCAACAGAAGTAAGAATAAAACCAAATAACATCAAAATTAGTAATTAGCTTACTTTGTTTATGTGAAGATATTGAGGCTTCATAAAAATAAATAAATCTTGGCATAACTTTATTGAAGTCAGGAGACTTGTGCCATGCACTAGTTTAAGAGCTACAAAAGATCTGTTTGTTGGTTTGTTTGTTTTGTTGGGTTTTTTTTTGTGTGTGTGTTTTGTTTTGTTTTTTTTTTTAAAAAAACCAACTGGATTTTGGGTATCCTAAGTATTTCTCCTGGTACTAAGTACAATCACTTCTGTTAAAGTGACATGTGATTTCTTTTCTCCCTGATTTTTTGCTCTTTATTTCCAGTCCCTTTTTTAAAAAAAAATAAATGAATCTG
Source organism: Stercorarius parasiticus (assembly GCA_013396915.1). Lineage (NCBI taxonomy): Eukaryota > Metazoa > Chordata > Aves > Charadriiformes > Stercorariidae > Stercorarius > Stercorarius parasiticus. The sequence continues at coordinate 196,506 of VWZL01003086.1, forward strand.
CATTTAGAACTCACTAATGCTCTTTGCTTCTCTCTCCAGTAATTATCATTTGAAATTATGATTATGCATTGTATGAAATTATGATCTCCATGTTTCCTTTGTACTTGCAGGTTCCTCGTCATTAGATTATGCTCTATGGTTCTGAAGTTTTTAAGAATAAGGATCAAGTGGTATCACTAGCTGACTAAACAGTTTTGCAAATCCCTATCAGCATCACTACTGACTTCATTAAAATGTAAAGACGGATGAATGCAATGTTTTTTTCATCTCCTTGCCCAAAAGCACCAGTATTTTATTTAATTTATGTTCAAAGCCACATCACTGAAGAGTTTAATATTTAAACTACCACTTTTCATATTATCTAGAACTGACGTATTTGATAGAGTCTAAAACAAAATACACTGACTACTAGTTAGAGAGCACTTTCAGACTTACCTCTTTGCTCACTTTGCCGTATTTTTCAAAGTTCAATGGTACTATAGTTAGATGTGGACATAGCTTTTTAGCAATAAATCCAGGCATGGCTGCACGTACACCAAATCTCCTAGCGTGGTAATTTGATGTAGACTTAGAAGAGATTAAATAAGTTTAGTGTTCAGTAATCAAGTTTTTCTTGAAGTTGAGTGTTAAATAATCAATTTCTAATCACATATCTCCAAACAGAAAAGACTCACAAGGCTCAGAGTTTACCCTCTTCCCTGCCCCACCTTTCAACCTGTTTACATCCTTTAAACTTTCATCAGAACATTTTTACTGAAAACTAAAATCCAGCTTACATGGTCTAGTCTAAGAACAGATGGTTCCTCTACTATTTTTATTATTTTTTTCCACACTTACAAAAATTCTCTCTATAACAGTGTCATAGTACGTTATTATTGTGTGGTTACTTTAGATTCATGTAATTGATTTCTGAATTAGCGTGACATTTGACCTTACCAACATACTCATTGATCCCACTGCTATAGGCTTTTCCTTCAGCTCTGGATTGTCTCTCATTTCTACAGCTGCATAGAAGGCATCCATGTCAATGTGTACAATCGCATTGCTAAGGTTACGGCTTTGTTCCAGTTCTATCACAAGTTTGTCCACCTGAACAGAATAAACCAACAATCGAAGAACTATTAACCTGGCAGAAGCGCAACAGTACAGATAATCCTAAAAACTCAAATGCATCTAGCATATAATTAAAAAAAACCCCAACGACCCGGAACCAGCACCAACAAAGAACCCCAACCAACTTTCTCATGAAACTTGCTCTCAGAGAGAACACTGCTGCAGCAAATGGTGCAAAAAAACCCCCAAACCAACAAACAAACAAACAAAACACCTATGTGGAAAATAAAGATACATCATCTGATTCAGATAGAAACTTGGTAAGACCATTGAATATGCAGCTTTAGGTACTATGATACAGGTTATTTAAAAAAAAATCTGAAAACACGCTATTACAGAATTTCCAACACTCCTAAATTAAGCTATCACAGTTCAGAGAATTGGCCTAAACAGGTAAAGAGAATACCAACAGCCCATAGCCTGTCTTGTCACAAATAAGGTCTCAACTAACCAGGTTCTTTTACTGCTACATAAGCTACTGTTAATCCCTTCATAAAATTCCTCAACATTTGTTACAGGAATCCATATCCTGTAAGATTGTATTGCTACCAAAACTGCAAGGTGACTTTTAAAGAAAAGCACATACATAGAAAGTGTGTTTCACTCCTAGAGTTAAAGATGTATTTCTGAATTAGAAAATTCAGAAATTCAAAATAGTTATTTTTGATCTTTAAGGTCAAAGATGATCTTTAAGGTCCCTTCCAAACTAAACCATTTTACGATTCTATGAAATATGTTTCTAACATGATACTTACTGATCAGCTAATATATGCATCTAAAGAATGAAACAAAATTACATTAAACTAATCAGAAATACAGAAAGATAACTATAAATAATAACTATTCAGCAAAAGCAACTGATACAAGCAATATGACAAAACAAAATTCAAAACTCCTCCTTCAGCAGCTCCATGGTGCTGTGAGGCAGAGGCCAAGCACACAGACCCCTCCATTAAATACTTTAATTCTACTTAATTTGCTTGCATTCTTTTACCAAACCACTTGCAGATCATGTGCTTGTTTCTGAAGCATCTTTCAACTATGAATGAGGTATGAACTGTGTCACCAGAAAGCACGAGTGCATTATTTGACAAGTCATTTTTAAGGTCTACTGATTAAAGATGACTATGTTGGCAGTACCACCTATCATTCCAGGTACGTTCTAACCACACTAATGACTATGCTAACCTCTATTTACACAACAAAAGGTTGCTACTGCTAGAAAAAAAACAAAAGATAGGCATAGCAGAGCTCAAGAAATGCAAGTAGTGAAAAGGAACACAAGTATCACGTTGCTTGCAAGCACAAGGACTCACACGCACGTTCATAACATCAAGGTACCATTACAGAACTGCCTCTGGATTGATTGCAATGTGTTTATGGTCCTGGAGAGGAATGTTTACATGCAATTTGCATGGTTACTTGAAGACTTTTTCTCTGTTTTTCCCCTCAACAGACCTGCTTAATAAAAAACATTAAAACTTTATAAAAAAAAAATCTTTGGAGCTGAAGAGACTTGAACCAAGGAAGTGGTTATGCATGTTCTAACTAAATTGCTGAGTAATGATTTACAAAGTCTTTTCTCTGTTTTGTTCCAAGTTGATTTGAGGGATGAAAGGCTAGAATGGGGCCTCAAACAAGGCTATTCCATACAGAAGAGCAGAGTACGCTCCCTGAGGCTGAGAAAACTGGTTTAGACAAATTAAAAGCACAAGGAAAAAGCCATTCAAAGAAGAACCAAAAGAAAAAGTGGGGAATTTACATTATTTCCATTACACTATTAATTCAGCAAGGGTTCAAGTCATACTATAATCATGAAAAACATCCTTATTTTAAACTACGCTATGCAGATAATTTTCATGTTACTCTCAAATTCGCTTAATTAATTAATACTGTCAATTGCTCCTCTAGTTACGTAACTTCTGTATTTCAATTTATCACATTTATAACAAACTTCTTTTTGCTTTTTCTCAGCACAGGAAGGACATGGACCTGTTTGAATGGGTTCAGAGGAGAGCCATGAAGACGATCAGAGGTCTGGAACACCTCTCCTATGAGGACAGGCGAGAGCTGGCGCTGTTCAGCCTGGAGAAGAGAAGGCTCCGAGGAGACCTTATAGCAGCCTTCCAGTGCCTAAAGGGGGCCTACAGGAAAGATAGGGAGGGACTCTTTATCAGGGAGTGGAGCAATGGGACAAGGGGTAACAGTTTTAAACTGAAAGAGGGGAGATTTAGATTAGACATTAGGAAGAAATTCTTTACTCTGAGGGTGGTGAGACACTGGAACCAGTTGTCCAGAGACGTTGTGGATGCCCCATCCCTGGAAATACTCAAGGCCAGGCTGGATGGGGCTTTGAGCCCCTGGTCTCATGGGAGGTGTCTCTGCCCAGGGCAGGGGGGTTGGATCTAGATGATCTTTAAGGTCCCTTCCAACCTAAACCATTTTATGATTTTATGAAATGTATTTCTAACATGATACTTACTGATCAGCTAATATATGCATCTAAAGAATGAAACAAAATTACATTAAACTAATCAGAAATACAAAAATATAACTATTCAGCAAAAGCAACTGATACAAGTAATATGCCAAAACAAAACACACACAGATGTGCTCAGAGAATTCAGGGCACCTACAAATGTTTCCTTAGTAAGATAAGGAAAGTTATGGAATAATTCCTTAGAGGCAAGCCAGGTTGACAAGTTTGTAGAAGCTGCTTCCAATTTTCTTTTGAAGATAAAAAAAGAGCTACTAAGTTGGGGGGTTTTACTTTTAAGCTAGATAAAAAAAAACCTAAAAAGTTCAAATTGTAATTGAAAGTTTAATTTTGCTTACAGTGACTTTTAGACAACTTAAAGACTAACCTCTCATTTTTTCTTATCCCATGGCACAAAATACAAGTTTTCCATCTTCAATTCTTTTGTCAAAGTAAGACAGAAAAGATTATTCAAAATCTCTTTTATATCTGTAAAAGCATCTGGTAAGGTGAAGTGATAACAAACAGTGATGCTATTTTAAGACAATAGTAACTATCTACAGAATAAACATCTGGGATAAAACCCCCATGGGTAAAACCAGGAAGCATTAGCAGCTGGTTACTTTTTAAAATATTATTAAGTACTGCTGAATTTCAAGCAATTCCACTCTAGGTTGTTAGGATAACCTAACTCTGTTGCAGAAAAGTTTTCAAAAATTAAGAATTACATTACATTGTACAGTATATAATTTCCCTTAAAAGATTACAATGACATTCATTAGGAAAACTTCGAACTACCTTTCACATTTAAGATTATTAAAAAACAAACAAACAAACCCCCAAAGAAATACTCGTACATGGAAATGGTAGTTTTGAGAAGATTCACAAGTACTTTCTGATCTCCAATATTTCCAAAATCAATGGTGGTATGTGCTCTTCTGCAAAGAAGGCCTTCTAAGGAAAACTGTAAAAATATGAAAAATACCCTCACAAATTCCTTGGCATACACACACTCTAGTGATGAGAAACACAGCACTATGTTGCAGATTCTACATTTTATTTATAGTACTATTTCCACCATGTGACCAGGATATTGTCCAACAAATCCAGTAAGTGGAGATCTTGTTTGTTTGTTTGATTTTACATTATAGCACTCAGATCAACTGCCAGCATAGGAAGCTGTAGCTGAGTGTCTATAACCATCCTACAAACTAGCTTTGATCTGCAGATGAGAAATTACAGCATTCATAGCAAGTAGATATATGGATACCTTTGTAATTCTGGAGTACCTACAACTTAAAACTTCTAGGGGAACAAATTCTCTCATGGTATATCAGAAGGTAGTACTAAAAAGAAGAGTTAAAGAACTCAATAGACAACAACAATAAAGAAGAAAACAAGATAATGAGATTTGACTATATCTGTATCTGAAGACCTAGATAAGCTGATTAAACAATACACAGCACGTATTAAGAAAACCAAATAGGACTAACAAGACTTGCAAAGTTAAAGATGGAGATAATGGCCTGGGGAAGAGTAGCTGGTGGGTAAGTGACAGGGGTAAGTGACGGGAAAAGGGGGAGGCATTTAGGATATCAGACACAGACAGATAAAGACTGGCTGGGCCAGGAGACTGGGGACTTCAGTGAAGACTCTGTGGGCATAGATAAGTACTGCTTTTGAAAGAGGAGTGATGGTAATCTGAGGATGTGGGACAAGAAAAAGAATATTCAGGATAGCATAAATTAAAAGAAAGGAGAGGAGAGAACAAAAGGGTCAGAACCTGTGATGAAGAAATGAGGGCAACAACAATCATGAACTAGAGCTTATCTGCATATGGAACCTAAACCCAAGATTTTCAAATTTTTTATAGCAGCAAAAATCTAAAATTAGCCAGCAAAAAAGTGTGCATGTTATCCCCCTCTAATGACAGTTCTCATGCAGTATGGCAGCTGACTTAACAGTTACTCCACTGGAAACAAAGTGGACTCCTATTTGAGCAAGTGGCATAAGGATTTCTAATATGGGGTCTGAAACTCAGGTCCCAGTAAGACCCATGTGAAGGAATTTCTCTTTTTTTTTTAAGCTTCTTTTTTCTTCTATAGAAAGCAATTTTCATACAAAACATTAAAAGAAAATAACATTATGTTGCAAGATTAAAGGCGCAAGTTCAGAGAAACAAAGCATGCGGATTGTCAAAGCAATTCAAATTGATTAGCTTTCACTATACGCACTATATATTCTTTAATTACATAACCACTAATTTTATAGGATCTGTGTCATTCATGTCATTCATTTTATAAGAAAGACTGTTTTCTGTAAAATGAGAAGTTCTGTGGTGAAAGAAGGATGAAAATGGAAGTATTTTTTCATAATTAAATGACTTAAAAGCTACCCCAGAAAACTAAAAAAAAAAACCCCAAAAAACAGTGACATGACTGATCCATGTTAAAGATGAACCAAAACATATGGGTTTTGGCATATAGTTTGAGGCATATAGGTTTACAACAGACTTTTCAGAGGTACTCAGTAATTTCAAGCTTTTCTGGGCACAAGTTTGAGGCACTGGCATCTAATTTACAGAAGTGATTTGCAAATCTGCAATGAGCAAAAAGATTGTACACCAAAGCTTGGGACCTATAATCCTCACAATAGCATTTAAAATTAATGGATGCGTTTAATCTTCGTGTGCTTTGGCTCCTCATCTACAAACCAAAAATATCGTGCTACTTTGCTGCAGTATTGCAAGAATAATTTAAAGAATTCACACTATGTGGTGTACAACATAGAAAAGCCTATGAGGAAGTCAGTAATTCTGCATTCAAAGCTGGATTAGACTAGTGTACAACTAATAAAGCTTGGGGCCACCCATTCAACTATGGGGACAACAGTAAATATTGAATAATTGCCCACTCAGTGAACACTGTCTGCACTGTGCACTGAATGAAGCAGGAATCCGTTCAGGGAAAAATAGCGAGCAATCATGTAATCAAAGACTGAATCACAGTACAAATGAAAACGGAAAGGAATTAAGCTTCTACAAGCAATTTTAATTCTGTTGCGCCTAAGAATGTTTAGTGTACAACCTTTGTGCCGTTGTTTTCTTTTAACAAACTTTCATACACAGTAATACTTTGGATACTACTATCTATCATTAGCATTTGAGAAGAGAAATAGCCCCTTCGTCTCTCTAGTTCAGGACACTTATATTTCTTGTAACTGCTTGCCATGATGATTTTTTTTTATCAATTAGCATAAATAAGTAAATAAGGAATGAATTATATCCAGAAGAATTGACAACTGTGATCCCCCTCATTCCATTGTAGGCCATTGAACACAAATATACATATATTATAGAAACAGAAAGTAAACTCAAGATTGATATGATACTTATTAACAAGGTAATTAACATAACTTTTACATAAACCATAATGACATCCCTTTAAACTGATCAGACTTAAAAGAACAGGAATTGCTTCACTTCATTTTAGTAATTTAGGGAACACTTCACAGTGATTTTACAATCTATTCTTCTAGCAAGTTTTTCTTAAGATTATATCATCAAAACATTGTGCACTTTTACTTGCGTGACAAACATCAAAATGGTAGGTAACACTGTGCTTATCACCAGAATTTAATGCAATAAACTAGAACACACCAAAATGTTTATCATTTGCCATTTACTCCAAAAAGTCTTTACAAGATCAGTACCTGCAACTGTGCTTTCAAGAGCTGTTGTGCTGTAATTTTTTCTTTCAGCTGCATCATTCTTTCAATTCGTTGGTTAACTTGTTGATCTTTTTTAAGTTCATTTTCATAGAATCTAGAACCCTGGAAGAAAATTGCAAAAACACTAAGGTTTATATTTGCCTTTTCCTGTGAACAACCTCATTTGATCTTTAAATACAGAAAATGTAAAACACAGTAAGTTTCTAATGCATAATTTGGATTTTCACATAAATGATAAACAAAAGTGATGAATGGTGCTTCACACCTCTCTCCTCAAATGACACAAATATGTTTCTCCTTCTCAGATCCCCTATACTCAGAGGAGTATAACGAACTATTTAGAGAACTGACTATGTTTACTCATTCTAACACCTGACAAGAATTCCAAAAAAGTAGATAAAAGTCAAACTATTCTTTGCAATATCTCCAAGACAAGGAGTATAATACTCTAAAAAATTTATTTAAGCATTTTGCCATTTTCCATTTACTACATGGAAATAAATAATGACATTGTAAAAGTCAAATCCACTTATAATGTTGAGTATTTCATTGACCATTTAATGTTGAAGTACACTGCAGAATTAGAAGCTATTTGGAAGAGGATGATGAAAAGCAAATGGGTATAAAAAAAGCTCTCTTGCTCTCAAGTATGTAATTGCTGCTTCAAGAAAAGGAATGAATAAAAGGAGATATAATGAAAACCTAAAAGGATAACAATCATGTAGAGAATGTATAACGTGACTTCCCTTCCTGACTCATAACAAAGAAAAGAAGGCATACAATGAAATAGAAAAGAAGAAAATTCAAAACCAGGAAATAAAATATCTTTTTTGCAACTTCTGCTTAGCTTACAAGAGAGATAATATTTGCAGGAAGAGGTAATGTCTTTTATTGAATCACCTGATAAGATGTGATAAAGTGAACAAATTTTTAGCTCAAAGCCTCTGACTACCAAACTGTCACTGAGACCAAGAATTCAGCCATAGTCAAATAAGAATCAGGCATTTATATAAAAAGCAAAAATATCCACTTTTATAATAATGATAAAAAGGATGAACGGCAAGACTGTAATGTGTCACGTCTCATTGCTTAGAAGAAATCTCTAATCAGAAGAAATCAGGGTGTGTTTTCTTTCAATACCAGGCATGCATTTCATCTTTTCTCCCCTCTGCAATCAAACATGACTTGTTCAGACTCATTGAAAGAAGTATCAAAATGTTAGTGTGGGAAGCACCACAGTACTTAAGATTGTTATCAAGCTGTAGGTTTTTTTTGTGTCTCTTGCAGTATTTCACAGTTGAAATGCTACAAAGTCTTGTTGTAATACAATTGTGGGTAGTGTTTGTAGCTGTAACTTTGAAGACTAATGAAAATCTTAAGAAAAAGAATCAATGCTTCTTTTCAGATTTCTTGAGCTATATCTGGTATTTATATTCTATTGCCTTTTTTGATAGAAATATATTCTAATACATAGATGTTTGTATATCAGTTTTGAAAGCCTATTTTACAGTTCATTCTATTTCATACCAGGAAATGAAACCATAACTGTTCTCATGAAATAATTTATCCAAATATCATTATTAGGGATATGTCTGACAAAGCACTAAGTTTTCAAGAAAGAGTGAACAGAGTAAGTAGAAGAAACATCTCATCAATAAGGGGCTTGATAGCATATGAAGTATCAGCAAAATGAATGTGCAAATAAAAAAAAAGTTTGCCAAATAAAAGCTGTATGTACTATGTTCTCTGCTTTCCCTGCCCCTGGCTCCTGCAGTTTACCACAGAGCAATAGTAGTCAACACAGAATTCATGAGCAAAACATAAAGCACATAAACTAGGGCCATAGAGACACCAAATGAAATATACGTTTGTGCAAGGAGAAGTAAGAAAACCCAGTGTTGCTCAAATAAAACATTATCCCCATATAGTTCCATGTGAAGACTTTCCAATAATAAGTAAGAGGACTAATATCTTGATGCTTTGTAGATTTGTGGGTCTATGGATCTTTGCTATAAAGCTGCACACTACTGGCACTTCTCTTGAATACTGAGAAGACAGTTAAGACAAGCACAAACAAACTCTACTGAAAGTACTAGAAACACCTGATTACATCAAATTAATCACTTACAGGAAGGTGACCAACAGAGGTAGATCTGCTTTGGTGACTAATGATGGGGCACGCAAAACAAATGGAAAAGGGGAAAAATAAAAGGCCTAAGGAAGCTGAAACCTTCACAATTACCTCTGGACAACGCTGTGATATTTATGTACTGCTTCGGGCAAAAAGGAAGCATCTAAGGATGTACTCAGTTGTGCTGCTGCATGTCCCTGTGGAAGAATCCAACAGTGCCCTATGGCACCCTAAGCTACAGTCCCTCCTCTTCCTCCCCACACATGCATTTGTCTTAGAAGACGCCCTCCACTTACACAAGTGAGGGATAAAACTTGGGGGAGCGAGGAAGAGGGCCTTATCGCAGAATCACAGTATGGAGGGGTTCAAAGAGACCTTCACAGATCAGCTAGTCCAACTCCCCTGCCAAAGCAGGTTCACCTACTGCAGGTTGCACAGGAAGGCATCCAGGCAGGTTTTGAATATCTCTAGAGAAGGAGACTCCACCACCTCTCTGGGCAGTCCTCTGTCACCCTCAAAGGAAAGAAGTTTTTTCTCATGTTGAGATGGAATTTCCTGTGTTACAGCTTATGTCCGTTGCCCCTTGTCCTGTCACCAGGTACCACTAAGAAGAGTCTGACCCCACCCTCTTGACACCCACCCTTTAGATATTTATAAGCATTGTTGAGATCCCCTCTCAGTCTTCCAGGCTAAACAGACCCAGGTCTCTCAGCTTCTCCTCATAAGAGAGGTGCTCCATTCCCTCGATCATCTTTGTAGTCCTACACTGGACTCTGTCCAGTAGTCCCCTGTCCTTGAACTGGGGGGCCCAGAACTGGACACAGTACTCCAGATGTGGCCTCACTAGGCCACAGTAGAAGGGGAGGATGACCTCCCTCGACGTGCTGGCCATGCTCTTTTTAATGCACCACAATGATACTGGACAACAGATAAAGCATCACAAAAAGAGTAATCAAACCAACCTTGGTAGCTTCCATGATGATTTTATTGATTTTCTCTTTATCCAAACCTTGCATTCCAGCTTTATTATCATTGAGGCCCATTCTAAGTAGAAGTCCATCATTGCAAGAGCTGTTACCAACTTTTTTCATGTCATCCATAGTACTTCTTGAAAACAAGTACCTCTTTTAAGACTTAATACCTGAAAAAAAGAATTGAAATCATGTATTTATTTCTAAGTTCCAGCTGAACAGTATATTAAAAAAAAATATTTTATACTTATTCAGAAAACAACATACTTATCACAAATATGAAGACTTGCATTCCTTTAAAGTGGCTGACCTGCCACACTCACCACGTAAAGCCACCTGTAACTGTACCAGTGTTTGAAGACAGTAAAACTTTACTTTTCTATTAACTTAAAAACATACTTTTTAAAAGCTCCCTTACAGAAATAATTGAGTACCATGAACTTAAGATAAAAGCTGGTACCTTACGCATGCATATGAGATTTATGCCTGTATGTTATCCTGACAGATGAAACAATACTGCCTTAAACACAAAATACTGCTCACTAGATCATTACGTTAAAAGAGAAGAAATTGAATGACTTTTAAATTGCAGACCATTGTTCATTTAGTCCTCATTCCTGCTTGAGACAAGCCATAGAATCTTTCCCAGTAATTTCCAGCTCAAATTCAAAACTTTTGTTTGTGTTAAAGCTCATCTTTTAGAAACAGATGGCTTCAATTAAAAGTTTTGAATAAAACCCTATTGTTTAATTCAGGCTAAAATTCATGCATTCTTTTTCCATTAATTTGTAAAGCCATGGTATCCAACTAATAGAACTTACCAAGCCTTTACTACCCAATTACTGCCACCAGTAACTTCTTATACACGCAGGTACCTCTGATATGTGAACTAACATCTTCCCTTGTTGCTTATGAAAGTAAACAGCTGAATCCTTTGCTAGGCTCTAATTATATGGTAAATTGTCTAGTTATTAAATTGCTCTTAAAAAACTAAAGAAAGCAATTTTTAGCCTCTGTAGCATGAACCTCTGGTCTTATTTTTGACAGATTAAAACAAGCAGAATCCGAATGTGATACTGGCATAAATTGCTTAACGTGTATTTATTACTGGAAAAGAAAGAATTTCTTCCTGCCTTAAGTTCCTGACTCATAAATCACTTCAGCTTTAGTCTCATGTAGGAAGCACATTTACTCCTAAACTTCCCGTCCGAGCTGCTCCCTGTGAGAGGAGCCCTTCCTGTTTGGAGGAGCCACACCCTTTCAAGCACATGCAGCAGCTCTATTTAACAACCACAAATTACACAAATCTAAGACGGTTGCATTTTTTCTTTAAATGCCACTTTCCCACTCCAGGATTTAAGTGGGCCTCATTAGCAACCAAACTGAAGAAGGTCATTATTATTTTTGCATTTAGAGATTAATTTTTGCTATTAAAGAACCATATGGATGACTTTTTAAAATTAATGGTGGCAATGTTTGTATTTTCCTGAAGATCTCTTGAAACATACGAATCAACTGAAGTCAAGATATTAAAGAAAGCCTTCTTTAAAAAAAAAGTTCTGGCAAAAATATCCCAATTTTAATCATATTCTATTAATTAAGATTATTATTTATGAAGTCTTCTGAAGATGCAAGATCAGGTAAATAATGCTGTGTTTATCTCGATCTTGTTGGATTTCAAAGAATAGAAGATGATGCAGAGACCAGAACTCTTCTCTTAGCCCTTTAGTAGCACTTGAGCTACTATAATGGCAACTAGGAATGTGAGTGGCTTCATAGCTCTTACATATATCTATCTAATAAAAGACCACAATGATGAAATTTTTCATAAATTTTTCACAAATTTTTCACTTACAGTAGGACAATGTTTTCCAGTTAACATAGACGTTTACAAGAACAGGTTTGCTAGACTTCAAAAGAAAAAGCACTGCATCCAACACAACATTCCAAGTGTCATCTCAAGCTCATAAGCACCCCCATATCAATTACCTCCACAATAATTCCATTATTACTGGCAGTCTCAGGTAAGTAATGGGCACAATTCCCAATAAATACTTTCCTCAAGGTAAACACCCCTCCACTATTCCCCCTGGTTCTTTTATCACTCTTTCCCACCAAGGCGCCAGAATGAACACAAGATTGCTTCCATTTCCTGTTCCAGTCGTTGCAATATTTTGTAGCTGTTCCTTATTCCTGAAAGTGCCTTTACCCCAGCATATACAAATCTTTCTCCCTCCTCATTGAGATCATTCTTAAAGGCTCGGTTTTATGGCAGAGACTTTAACACTAATTGATGTAAGTCAAAAGCCTTCTCTTCCACACTGTTATATATCCAGTGAGAAACACATTACCATGATGATACAAAGTCTCATAAATGGTGGTCTCCTGATGTGTTTTATCTTTTCAGCTTTTTGGGTGGAACAAAATACATTGCTAGGACCAGCTGATAAATTGCATAAATATCAAATAGTACCTTAGTTGGAATTAAGAAGAAAAAATTTATCTGAGGGCATGATATTAGTTCTCCACCACAGCTTAAAGGTATTCAGAAGTGAAAACATGAATAACAACTGATATAATTTTCAGCCACTTAACATGAACAGAACCTGAAGATTATCTTGCTTTCAGATCAACAGGCACGAGGAAAAAATATGTAAAATATTTAGCGTATTGAAATGCTACAAATACAAAATGCAAAAAAAAAACCCCAAACCTGAAAGCTACAGTAACACAATAGATACAGCACTGTCAGATAAAACCAGTGGATCATTTCCCATAGACAAAATGAAAATGGAAATATTTAAAGGAAATGCAGAAGCACAGTTTGAAACACTATCCAAAATGTGAACAAACTATCACTGTAGAACCTGATAAGGACAAGTAGTAACTGTTTTAATGGAAAATTGACCTAGAGAAAAGGTTTAGCTTGTGGTGACACAGTCTTACAAAATTTTTGCTAAAACAACTTAGAAAAAGTGGGTAAAGGTTTAGAGTCTCATGAAACACTAACTCAGAACAGTCTAGACAAAGAGTGACATATTTTTGGCATGCTGTCACCTCAAGAATCTGCTGCAAGACTGAGCTGTTTCCTCTAACAAAACACGCTAAATTCCTCTCAGCATCATACTGAGTAAGTAGGGTGTGAAATCAGAGAAGTCTGTGAAGGCAGTCTACAATTAAATACTATCCCATTATTCCTGTGATTTAGGAATGGGGGGAAGGGAGCAAGAGAATCATCTGTAAGTGGAGGAGGTACCTTTGAATTGCTACTGGAAGAACCTTAAAGGTAAAGAGGAAGACTTTGGCAGAGGATGCCAACAGTTTATGCAAAATAAAAATATGGAGAGGAACCACGGCGCAGCATTACTGTGGAGGAAGCTTTGTTAGTAACCTGGGATGCTTACAAGTGGAAAAAGACGACTAATAAAACCCCAATCAAGCTCTTCTACAAGCAGGCACAGAAACTCAACCAAACCAGTCAGACAGGGTTATATATTATATGAAAGTATCAAGGGACTGAAAGAGCAGTAAAATCAGAGCAACAATTTAATTTCAAGTGCCTCTACCTTTATTGAAATTTAGCACGTTTTTGGATGGTTGACTGAACTAGCCTGAAGGAAATGGCTTGTATTTGATCCTGTGCCACTCCTCCAACCTGTCTTCAGTAAAAAAACCTCCAATTGCGTCAACAGAAACCCCGTACGTTGTGTGAAAACGTAAATGCTTTCATATTATTTTCATGTAATAAAACAATACATAAGAAAAATAAAAAAATATTTCTAAGAATATTCAGTTCAGTGGACACAGTGTTATTGTGCAGGTTATTAACACTTGCAAAGTATGTTACCAGTTTGCCTTTTATTGACAGTGTTAACAACTTCTTGCAAAGAAATATCAGGATTGGAAAATGACACCAGTATGGAAAAGCTTGAAAAAGAATTTACTTACATACTGAATTATGATTTGATGTATGTAAATTGTGTACTAGTCTTCACAAAGAAAATCAAATTCTGACATCTTTGCTACCTCAGAGGCCCATGCCAATAGTGAGATGCAAAAAAAATTACTAAGATAAGACAACTGTTTACTTCCCCCAGAGCTCAAAAGCTAAACATAGGAATCATACTGCAGATGTAAAGGACCACTTACATCCCAATTGCCTTGTGTAAGTCTCCAGTGTCGGGGGAGAAAAAAAAAAAAAAAAGATGTTGCAGATAGCAATACAATTAATAGAGTCCTTTCCATATGTTTTTTAATTTTTATTTTGAGGATGGCTAAGACAAGGATCTAAATTAAATAGTTTCTTTATTTTCTGTAAAACTCATAAAAACCTCCAATAACATTTCATCAAAAATCTAACACCTCATTTATTGTAGTATGAGCCCAAAATAAACTTCCTATTTTCACTTGATCGAAATGTTTTAGAGATTCCTTTATTCTTTAGCAAGAACAAAACAAAATTATAACAGTTAACTTCACATACAAATGTAGAGAATGGATGATAGCTTCAGGAATTCTGCCATTACATAGGCTGCATCAGAAGAAAATCAGTATTACCCTTAATTTCAGTGACAGGTGAAGATATTAATAGGAGTTCTGTAAAAGCACTGAAAGCACAATAAACAATTAATAAAGTTAGGACTGACTTCATCCAGTTTCCGACCACAAAAGATAACTTCTCAGGCTTTTGGCTAAAATCAAGTATGGTGTAGTTCAGATCATTCTGTGTTCAAAAGATAAATGCCTCTGAAGTTAGTAGTATACCAAAACCACCAAAGACAAGAAAAAGACAGAAAAAACTTCCTTTCAAATATCAAGGATATCTGAAAGGAAGTTTTTTCTGTTTTTTTTTTCCTCCAAATACCAAGGATATTTGAAAGGAGATCTCTGGTCCTTTATTTATCTTACGAAAACTTTACAAATGACCCATTATCACATACCACTGAAGTTCGGAGCACTCAGTGCAAGTGTGGGATGGAAAAATATCTTCCATAAAACAATTATTAAAATAATCACATCCATGTAGAAGATGGTTGTGAATAATATGAAACTCCTAGAAAACTTCATAAATGTTCATAAGATCATCAAAAGTCAAATATGAAATATCCAGCTTTAACACATCTTCAGTAAAAAGGTAATTCAATATTTAAAACTTTAAAAGAGGCAATTTCAGTTACTTCAAAAAATACACTTGTCATAAAAATTTGTTGAACAACTGCCTCACCATAATACACACTTAAACCAACAAAAAACCTCATAAACCCGAAAAGCAAACCAACCAAACAAAAAAATAATGACAACTGTTTTGACAAGAGATGTGGAAAGATGCTAAATTCCACTGTAAGTGAACAGTGGGCAGAAATAACAATCACTTGTAGCTAAGACTATACTTCACAAGTAAGCATGAAATACTTTATCTACTTCATTACTTTTTGCCAAGCATTGAAGGATACTTGAAGAATAAAGAATTGGAAAGTGAATGCAGAACAAACAAGCCAAGCAGATTGATTCAAGAATAACTCTCAATCCCAACCTTTCAAATGTCTCCCTTGTGCTGGAAATCATTTACAACTGGAAACCACATCATGGGCTACATCTTGAAACAAAGCCTCTGGGTACTACTGAAACAATACTATAAGTAATAAATAAAAGAGACTATATGGGACCTTCCCAATAGGACCAGAACTCATCTAAAGCAACATTTTTAACGGACACCACTTTGGTTTTACTCCAATTGCTAATTAAGATTGAACCGGTGGACATGTAGCTATGCTTCTTACTCCACTCATTGCACAGAAGTATCTTCATCTAGGCTATGCACGCAACTATTAGAGTCACCATCATTAAAGAACCCAGCTAACCCACCTTGGTATAGAAATTCTTATACCAATAGTCAGGTCATTTGAACAATGGGCTTCCCAAAAATGCATTGCTTTATTTCTTGAATTTCTAAGACAAGAACAAACATACCTTCCACAAACTAGGAAAATTCAACCCCGATAGAATATTTTTAACATTTCTGATATTTAAAAGGTTACACTACAAACTCCAGTAATGCATTTGATTTCATACTAGTTGATTTATCCATTACTTGGATAAGGGTTTTATCTCAAAACGATAACTTTGCATTACATACTTTGCAACAAGAAGTGCACCTGTCTTTTCTGAGTATTCATTTGGCAAGGAAACAGTCTGGCTGACAAGATCAAATTTAGCAAAACCCTTAACTCTCATTTCCTTGTAAAAACATGTTCCTCTGATAATGATTTAAGTATCAGCTGCTCTAAAGTCTCCTTCTCAGCAGGATAAACCAGCAACAAAGACATGTGTAAGCAAGCACATTAGACTGTCCTTCTGAACTATCTGCTCAATTCTTTTCAGCCACAGGGGGTTTGATATTTACTAGAGCCCTGGTTTCCAAATAGCCTCAAGAAGAGGACTCCTGTCAGGTTTAATCCTGTAGTGATTTACAAGAAAAGAACTGACAGGAGGAACTGCAAAACAGTGTTATTAGCATTTAATATACACAGCATTAACCACCTAGGTTCCCTACTAGCGCTGCTATTTCACTACTGTCTCTCTCTCAATACATAATAAAACCTAATTCCCTAGAAAACAAAATCTTCTAAGAAAGATGTAAGTATTTTTACATATGTAGTGAGCCGAAGTACATGACAAATTAATACTGAACAGAAAACCATGCCAGGATTCACAGAACTGAAAATTCCAAGTGCCCAAGCTGACACAGCTGAATAAGGACTACTTTTCAAGTAGCAGTTGACTCAGCATTTTATAAAAACAGATCACATACAAGCACCTAGAACTAGTCTTCAAAAAACAAAGCTCTAGAATTATGTCTTTTCTGAACTCACTGGCTTTAAGATATAACAAATTACAGACAACTCAATCCTTTTAAAAAGTAAATAATTCACACTGCAAGGTAAACAGATAACAGAGACTGCTTCTGACAATGCCCAAAATTAAATGTAAATTATGTATTTTATCCCATTCATCAAACTTTGAATAATTCTTTGCTTATGTAAAAAGCGACGCAAGTGAAACTCATCCCCTATTAATTTTCTGCAGGCAAGACACAGTACAATTCAGTTGTAAAACCTGCCTTGAACTTCGCTGTCTAAAAAAGCTCATGTCTTTAAAACATCAGTTTATTCGAAGGGCAAAGAACTGTAGTATCTTCTTCTGTCTCTATTCAGCATTTTGCAAGACCTTTTAAACTGAAAGATTTATCTCAAGATTCTAACCAAGTTCTCCTAGTACTTCTAGATTACTGAAAACAAATGTTTTAGCAGTTTAATGCATAAGAAAATAATGAAGGAACTGAACTATTAACAACGTTCATCACTAAAAACTACACCAGAAGTTGTGTAGTTATCTGCAACCTTGTTTCTACAGATATGTGTTTATTGCCAACATATTAATAAATAGCACTAATCTTCCATTTTTTGGTGTTTTGTTTTGGCTATTTGTCTTCTTTTTTTTTTTTAGAAGAAAAACCCTAATACAGTGATTCACTAAGACCATAATTGTTTTAGAAAAAATTGTCTGAATCATTTATATCTCAGAGCCTATACTATTAGGTAGTGTGCTGTGGCATAAACAAAGCTCTTTCAAGAATCCTCTTAAGAAAAATAGTCTTAAATTTAAGAACGAACATAACCATGAGCATGAACGTACTAGAAAATGTTTATACGCTAGTGGTGAATGTGTTTTAATAACACACAACAAATGCTAAAACAGGAGGTACAATAGTAGAAATAAGAGATATAAAAAGGGAGAAGAAAAAAATTAGGTATTTACAAAGTTTATGATGCTCATGACTGACATCTTTAGAAATAAAACTCAAAAAAACCCAATTTTATATTATAAGTACTATATAAGGAATACAGAACAACCGTATTTGTCCCACTATTCTAACAAAGATGATTACTATTTCCTGTTAAAACAGTAATTTGTAAACTTCTCGCAGCCTCTAAGACACTAGAAGGGTACAGGTTGAGTACTGGGGCTTGTGATAAAAGAACAAACACAGCAATGAAAGGCAAAATAAAGGTCCAGTGGAAAAGGCATAGAAGTAGGCAGAGAGGAGTGAGCTGCCTATATCAGGGTATCAGTTTGATCATCTCCACTTCCCATGCTTTGGTTTGCATCCCAGATTTGGTCTTAGAGCAGGCAAACCAGATTCCTTTCAAACTAAAGGGGAAGACTGTGCTTTCAGAGCACACCTGACGCATTACAATTGCTAATGCAGGTGCCCTCCATGGGACCAGACTAGTGCCAGTCCAAAGAAACGCCTCTTAAAGCACAGATAAAATGAACTTAAGGTCCTCAGCACCAAGTCATTCCCTTACAAACCTACTCCCGCTACACTACATTCTTACTACACAGATATGGCTTGTTCTCATTAAAAGTAATAGACAGTAAGTTATATATGAAAAAGATGGTCAGAACATTAATTGAGAGAGTTAAATTTACATAGGGTATTCACAATCCTAATACACCTTTGGAAGAATATAAGCTGGTGATGTTATGGAAAAAATAAGACATATTAGGAGGATGTGGCAGAAACAAAAAAATCTATTAGCACAGACAAAGCATTATATGAAAAGTTGAAAAGACAAACCTTTTAGTATCCAGTATTTATTAATTTACAGTTTGGTTATAAAATATTAGATAGAATTAATTATTAAATAAATATTCTCTCTAATAAGGACAAATATGTTTGTTAAACAAGCTGAAAGAATATCTACCCATGGCATTTTTAGTTTTTTACACCTGTTTGAATCAGTCTATATTCTGGAGACAAAAAAAAATGAAAAAGAAAAAAAAAGTGTTACTTTTGGAAAT
The DNA here is from genome assembly GCA_013396915.1 of Stercorarius parasiticus. Taxonomy (NCBI): domain Eukaryota; kingdom Metazoa; phylum Chordata; class Aves; order Charadriiformes; family Stercorariidae; genus Stercorarius; species Stercorarius parasiticus. The sequence continues at coordinate 215,791 of VWZL01003086.1, forward strand.
AAGCGAGTAGCCCTAAACCGAAAGTATGACAGCGCATGGCTATGTAGTACACATCACTGCACAAAGGATTTGCTCAGACATGTCTCTTCACCTCCTGCTCTTGATCAGGGTAGAGAAAGAAGTTCATTTAGAGTTTACTGGGGAAAATATCTCTGGCTTTACAGGTGATATCACTTAACTTCATCAACATATTGCAACAAAGAATTATAGATTATTCTCATACAAATCAATACAAAACTCAGCCACTCTGCTTGCTTAACAGACACAGTACATTGCAACAGACTCTAAGAAAAAAATATCTTGCTTGGTTTCTTTCCAAACAGCTGGTGAATCAAAGAACATAATTTCCCAACAACTTTTTATATATTATTGTCTAAAATAGCACCCACAGTACACTCATATAAATTTTTTTCTGTGCATTCCAGTCATTACACAAATAATAAGATGTCTGTGACTGCCCTTTATTTCTAATTCTTTAGGACAATGGTGCTGCTTTACCAATCACTCTTAGTGCTGCATTCATTACCAATATCTTTATACCAGAGACTTTCAGCTGGTGCTAATATTATTTAACTTATAGCTTCTACATACATAGAGAATGCATATAAATAGCTGTGTCAATGCTAAGAGCTCTTTCCAAAAAAACCCCAAACCCACCCTCAATGGAAACTTTCAAGCAGCATAACATGGAAAAATTACACAACGATTTTTCATAAGGAGGAAGTCAGGGAAAATACAATTCTACAGCATTGCTCTTGCATTATAACCAGAAGTGTGTGTTCCAAAACTGAAGTTTCCTCAACCAACGCTATTTAACACACTTTTTTTTTTCCCCGAGAAATCACGAGAAAGGAGATGAGCCAGCACAAATCTTAAGTCCTTCCCAACCCACTACATCTGTTCATGAATTGTGAAGTGACACGTTCAACCGTTTTTTTGGGTTTTTTTTTTTTCCTTTCTATAAATCTCTCTCCACCCATAAATACCGGCAATGACACAGCTCTGACGGAAGCCTTAGGAAAAAAAAAATTATCGTTTCGTTCCCGAAACTGTGAAAACATGAGACAAACAGAAGACAGGACAGGGCTACCTCGCAGCCGAGGCAGACTGCTGACCTCCACTTCCCGCTCTGCTCCTCACACACGCCCTCGGGCACAGCCGGTGAAGAAGGAAAGCTCCCGGCAAGGAGCGGGCTGCCTAGCCAACCCGCCGCCAGACTCCGCGGCTACTTGCCAGGCCGCGCCGAGCCCCGCTGGCCACCGCCCACAGCGGCCTCCGAGCCCCGAGGAGCGGTGCCGGTGCCTACCAGCCCCATTACCCATGGCCCGCCCTCCCCTCACGACTCACCCGGGAGCCCGCAGCACCTCCCGCCCCTTCCTGCGGCCACCATTTTTGTTAAGGGAAAGGTTTGCCGCCCACCTCCCGAGTCCCGCCGCTTTGAGGCGGGGAAGACGAGGCCGCATTTCTCAGCCCAAAAAGCTAGTGGGGACAGACGGACGCTTCACCTCAGCAAAGAGCACCCCCCCACCACCACCTCACCCCACAAAAAAATAAAGCAAAGA